>BLXL01010980.1:0-15086 GCA_023170135.1 Acarapis woodi
ACTCTTCTATTTGGCAACAAAAATGATAAGGATGGAAAATTTCTTTCAATATCTCTGAACATTGGCAAAATATTACCTTAGAAAAAAAGAATAATTTTTTCAATACTCACAACTTTTTCAGATTAGATTTGATAGCTACAATAACAAACAAATATTTGAACTCACCAGCAAAATCATCGTTATACAAATAGGAATAAAGGTATTTGAAATTACCTTTTCCAAAAATTTTAAAAAGTTTAAAAGAATTAAAAATTAGCTTTATTAACTTAATTCGAGAGAAAATAAACATACCTCCCCAAGGAACTGTTTTGAATCGATTTTATATCAATTTAGAAACGTCTCATGTAATTAATGTAATATTTTCAATAATTTACTTACCTGCCATAAAAAATGTGGTTCTGATAAACTGTTAAAATTACAAAAAAATAATCAAATCATCTAATTGATCAATAATTAATGCAATATTTACTTTTTTTTTCCATTCTGGAGACTGGTTTCTCAAAAAAATGTATATAAAGTTTCCACCCATTGAATGACCTTTGATTAAAAAAAAATAATGTGAATAATTGATAATTAAGTATTAATTATTGTGCTGAAATAATTACCTAATAAAATCACAGGTGTTTCATTATTGAAAAAATAAGCTCGTTCAACAAGTTGTCTTAAGTTTTCGAAGAATTCAGATTGCTCATCTACAAATATAATAAAATGATTGAAAAAATTATACATTTGTATCATTAAGATTGATAATTATTCGTTTGCAATTAAAATGAAAAAAAAAATCTTTTCACATGCATATTTCAAAATTATTAAATAACTGTGAAAATTATTAATAAAAAAATTTTATCAAATAAATTTTTTAAAACACATTGAAAAAAATTTTTTAAATAAGTGAATTATTTTTTTAAAATTACATTTTATTTATTAACTTCAGTAGCAATGAAGCGAAAATATTTTAAATTTATGTAAAAGATAAAACTAATCAAAAAAGCAATGGAGTTATTAAAAAATATGTAATGAGCTAATTGGAAAAGCAAATTAAAAGAATTGAATTGAATAGATTTAACATTCAAATTTGAACGAAAGTTGTTAAAAATCTTCAAATTCGGTTTCAATAAAAAAATGGGGGAAAAATATTCTAACATTGTTGCTAAATATAAAATTTGAATTAACACAATATTAAAATGAATTGACAAAAAAATATTTGTTACTGTAAAAATGATTGATGTTTTATTAATTATTTAACGCTATTAAAAGTATCGATTTTTACTCAACATGAAAATAATAAAATCGCAATTAGCTTATTTTAGGAGATAAAAATCTATCAAAGAAATCAAATTATTTCGAAATCGAATATATAAATATTATATTTTCATAATCTTAAGAAATTTACAATGATAGAAACAATTTTGAAAAAAATATATGTTAAGTTTCAAAGCTTATTTTAAATTAATTATATAAGTAAAACAAGATAATTTAACACTTCTAAATAAATACTAGCAGAAAATATCTTTATACATTTTCTTGCAAATATACGAAAAAATTTTTAAAACATCTTTATAAATATTAATGTTTCAATTAAAATATAAAACTTACGTGGACTTTTACGCCAATCATCTACAAATAAAAAAAAAATATATGAATTATTCAAATTTTTATATTTGACTATCATAAATAAATTTCGAAATTTCCTGGTAAATTATGAATAAGTGACCTTGAAAACAAAAAAATCTCATCAAATTTTTGTAGAACTTACAGGGAGCACCGAAAATATCCCTGTTTCGCCTATACCCTGCGTGTGATTCTAGTGATCTAATTAGCAATGCGTAATATTCACCTATAGTATAACAGCAACAATTTTTATAAAGAAAAAAAATTTATTCGTTAATGCCAGTATTGGAATTTAATTCGAAATTTTTAGTTCTAATCCGATTCGAATTTTTTTTGTTGAAAACTCACTTATTCTATTTTGTTGAGGGAAAGTTGAAATATAGTCTAATCCAATTAAAGAACCAAATTGATTCGTTTTGACATCCACTCCTTTATTAGAAAACGATCGATGTAAATTTCTATCATAATGAAGGGCCAACTTGTGTTGCCAGCTATTTCAAAGGAGATATTTTATTCAAATAAATAAATATTGAAAAACGAAATTAATTACCATTCAGGAAATAGATAAGCCGAAACAGCATCTAACCAAACATTTGTTCTAAGAAATGAATTTCTCGAGCATCCTAAAGGTGCATCTGCATCATGAAGTTTTACATTCAGTTGATTTCCCATGTAACCAGATACTTTTAAGTAAGCAAATTAAGTTTTTTTTGGATTTATGATTGAAAAAAATGATTAATTTCAATTTTTTTAAATTTCAAAAATTAAATTTTTTCCATATAAAAATTTACATAAAATCACCGGATATCGTTTGCATTTCGTCCGACAAATAAACACCATAATTAATAAAAATTTAAATAAAAATCTTTTGTTCATTCTGATAAATTTAAATATATTTCATTAAAATTTTTATATCTTACACATGCAAGAAAAAAAGAAATTTTTCAATTTTTATTAGTATTAATTATAAATACGCGAATAAAAAAATTAATATATCACAATTTTAGGATGCAAAAAAAACGAAATTTTATAAACACTATATATTAGTATATAAAATAATACACATTTAAATTATAGAAAAATTCAAAAGAAAATTATTATAAATTTTATGACCGATCAAATTTTAATGTGAATTCGAGAATCAAATTATTAAGATAATAGAAACTTCTTAAATAAAATGGTTTGATTCGATGGAAAAAATTTAGAAAAAAAATTACATAGCAAAATTTATTTTTATTAAATAAGAATGTCAAAGCCCATGAGAAAATTTATTTCTTAAATTAACATTGAAATTATACATTAAAATTAATTTTTTAATCGGTCATTTAAATAGGAAGTCTCAAGAAAAAAATTGATAAAAAGAAATTACAGTACCCCGAAACATACAGTTTTATTAATAAAATTTTTGTTTGATACTTTGACGTACTTTATAATAAATAAAAATGTAGGTAACGATATTATTTGCTTTTATCGATTCAAGTACAGTACTATCGTTGGTTTTTCGAATAAAGCCGGTTTTAGTGCATCATATATTTTTCATTTTTTAACAATCTAACTATTTTCTTTTCCAAGCAATATTTTAAGATAATCAATATGGTTTAATAGAATTTTCTCATGTTCTATGAGTTTAATTATTTCTATCAATGTAAATAGCACCTCATTTGAATCTTAATTTCAATCATAATTTTAAGATATATTAATTGTGAAAATGTTTAGGTTTGAAGGGATTAATATAAAATGATTTGATTAAATTATTTTTTGTTTATACTCTATATATTATACTCTATTTTCATTTTTATCAAATTTAAAATATTGTATAGATTGGATACAAGCTAAATTCACAATTCATGTGAATCCACATAAATTGTGAATTTATGAATTTTCAAAATTCGAAAATAATGAAACTAAATTTTTAACAAAATAATATAATATATTTATTATATGTACTGGAATATTTCAACAAACATTCAAGATTTACAATCTTAAGATTGTATAATTTAGTACGATTATCAAATTTTTGTTTTAAATTATAAATTTGAATTATTTTACTGGGATTTGTTATCAATTTTATTTAAAATTTTGAATTATTGAAAATCAAGCTCTACATATTTTAATGGAACGTTCCACAAATTTTTCATTCAAAACAGGCTATTTCATTTGAGATTGCATTTGCTGGTCTCTGACTTGAAAATTTTTAAAACAGAAATGTTTATTTGGAAAATTTTGTAAAATAAAAAAATAATTAATCGGGCAAAGACAAAAAAAAAACAAGAGTATCGTTACAAAAATTTGAATTTAATCATTATTCAAGATTTTATAAAAATATAAATTTAAATGAAAATAAATAGTGATCGAATAAAGATTTTTACGATTAAGTTTGGGATAAGTTTAATTGTAGTCGGTCCATCTTTGGTTAGTTTGATTTCTTTTTCTTTAAATCATAATTTTAAATATTCAATAAAAATTCTTACACACATTTTGATATTAAATTTTTTTTTCTGAATTTATTCGGTTCTAAAAAATTAATTTTTAATCATTTTAAACACATACAAAGTGAATTATTGAAAAAATTTGTATATAAATAATATAAAAAAGGAAATCTAATATTTTAAACATTTTCACAAATGTTGGAAAGATGTCTTTAAAGTTTTATGAGTACGAAAAATTTTTTTTTTATTAAAATTTTCTTTCAATTATCTGCACAATTTCCATTTAAGAACTCGATAGAGAATAAAAATATTAAAAAGGTAATGAATAAACAGAACAATAAATTTTTGATAAATATTTTTGTTTTCCATAGGCACCATTTGAAAAAGAAGATTCTCTTCTTTACTTGTGTTCCCATAACTTTTTAGATATTTAGCCAAATCAAATAAATCACCATTTGTTGTAATAAAATTTTTAATTTTTTGGGTTGTGCTTTCAAGAAAATCATCATCTGACCGAAAAAAAAAATGAAAAAAAAATTTTAATAATCACTTCGTTTGGTATGGAAAGAAATTTCATGATTTTTACTTGAATGGATAAAAGATTTTGACATATTATTCGGAATTTGAAACAATTTTTCTTGCTTATTTTCTATCAAAGATTTAAGATAGACTAGATTAAGGAATTCAGTCGATTCGCATTGATTTGATGATGAGTTCATAGCGAGTAAAATAGCTTCGAACGCATATTTCAAATGACTGAAAAAAATTAAAGTGATGAATGAGTTGTGAAAAAAAAGACAATTTTTTCAACTTACTTCAAATAGGTCAGATAATGAAATGGACATGGCAAAATGTTGACTCTCATAAAGGAACAGTAAAATAATAGAAAAGGAATAAGAATTATAAAACTCAAAAATATGGTGGTATTGAGACTTTTTTTCCATAAAACCGCTACAATCGTGCCATGTACTTTACCGATCAACGAAATAATTAAGAAAATTCCAACAAAAATTGAAAATGTCGACCATTCAAAAATTTGTTCATTTATACGGTAAGCAAGATAAGTGAATATACTTGACATAATGAGTTTGATTGGTAAGTCAGAAATATAGTTTGCCATAAAATAGGAATGGATTGAATAAAATGAGTTACTAATTTGATACATTGTAATAGGTAATTCTTCTGATATGGATATAGTTGATAGTAGAACTGAGCTCATGTAACAGAACATAATTAAAAAACTAAAACTGGATAAATCGGAGATCAAAATTCGCTCGACCATTAAGTCAAAATTTTCTGAAATTGAATATTTTGTTTTCAATTTTGCAAGTTTAAAAGCTATATTATTTTGCATATAAAAATTTTGATCGGAATCATTTTTTAACTCGCCGATTATCTTATTTAATTGAGAACAAGCGAAATATTTTGTTGTACCAATATTTAACAAAAGTGTTATTACGAATCCCATAAAAAAAAAATAAAAAAATCGACTAGCTTTTTTAAATCCTCGAATTAAAATGATAAAATCTCTTAAGAGTATTGCTTTGATTTCATTATAGAAACTTGCACTGCTCTGTCGAATTATCTGATCGTCAATTTTGAGATTGTGGTTTCGATTCAAATAGTTATAGCGAACTTGATTAGATAAAATGTCTTTCATGTCTTCACCACGAAGACCAGATATTATTTCTAAAAATATTTCGCACGGAGAATAGTGCTTAGGACATGAGATTCCATTCTTTTGCAAAGTAGGTATCAAATTGGTGGGTGAATCTTTGTAAATAAATTTTGCTTTTTCAGCCAGAAATACAAATTCATCAAAAAGTTTGATTAAGTGTTGAGACGGTCGATGCATAGTAGTTACGACCATGTTTGATTTTTTCTCAAATAAATTGATAAATTCATGTCCTCCATTCCAAGTTAATTTAGAATAGTTTTTAAGTAAAGTTAAATAAATCAAATTGCTATATGAATCAATTCCGCTTGAAGGTTCATCTAAGAATACAATATCTGGATTACCTGGAGAAGCAAAATTTTTAAATTAAATGTGGATTTAAGTTAAAATGGTTGACCTACCAATTAAAACTTGACCGATAGACAGTCGTCTTTGTTGTCCATTACTTAGATTTCCAACATAATTATGTTTTACATTTGTAAGATGCAAGTACTTAAGCATTAGATTTGCAATTTTACGTTCAAAGATACTGTCTGAATGTTTTGTATTGTTACACTTTTTTTTTCTATTGAAAGTATTTTCATTTGAAACTTCGGCATCAGAATTTGAGCTTCCACAATTAACCAACTCATTTGAGATTTTTGAATCATTTCTTAGCAATTTTAAAGCAAACATCAACGTTTCTTCAGTTGTAAGATAATCAAAATAATGATTATGTTTTGGAATAAATGATATTTTTACACTATCACGTCCAATTAAACTGATTTCTCCTTCTACTCCTTTTTTAATATGCCTGCTTAAACATTTTAACATAATTGTTTTACAATAACCCAAAATACCTATTGATGTATTCAAAAATAATAGTAAAAATTAGAAATATTTAATTTTTTTGATGCCTACCTATTAAAGACGACGATTTAAATTCTCCATTTAAATTTTGAATCACTTTACAATTTTCTGAAATTAAAAAATTATTTATCTCATAAGATAAATCTTTCCATATAATTTTGAATGATGATTGATCATCGTCACTTTTCGCATCAACAATGGTCATTTTTCTTTCATTAGATTGAATTTTAATATCTAATCGGAAATATATTATTCAAAATTTACGCTGAAGATAAAGTATAAAAAAATAATTGAAAAATTTTTTAACAGGTTTGATTCTTAATGAATTTTTTTTTAAAAATTTATGCATTTTTGGGAAAGATATAATAACGAGAAAGGGAAATTTCAAAAAATAGGTCAAATAATGGAAATCGATACTAAACATATGAATTTTTGATATCACGAATTTGAAGCTTGTTGAATGATTGAAAAACACGCGAGAGTATTTTTATATGTGTAAATAATATCGAATGTAATAATTATAATGGATTTTTTATTTATTCGATTCAAACATACATAAAATAAGATAATTTGCTTTCTTTTTTAAAAAAATAAATTAAATACAAATGTAATCATTTATCAGTTTTATGAAAAAAGAGTAGTAAATCCAACAAAACAGAAGAATTCAACCTTTTCTCGTATTTATATTTAATACTAATAAAATAAATTTCTATGATCACTTTGAAAAAAATAATAAAAATTTAGTTCACTTTGCTGCCAATTTATAATTATTAACTTTATACAAATTAAACTATCCTGATCATTAATTATTATTTATAATAGAAAAAGAGTAACATCACTGTGGCTTACAATTTAAGCGGAAATTGTTACAATGAGTTGCTCAAATTAAATAAAAATTATCTGATCATCAAACAAAAACACTTTCATAATGAAATATACATGAAAGGAGGGGGGAGTCTAGACAAAAAAATCGCTAAAATAATTTGTGATTCTAATAAAAACTACAAAAGTAAAATTCAACTGCAACCTAAAGACACAATCAGTCAAAGAAATTTTATTGATAGGTAACCTAATTTTTCTAATTTACATCAGTAATATGTTCAGGCTCCTTATTTGATTCATAAATTTTCCACATCTTTAAATATAACTTCTCCAGATTCGAAGTATACATTTGTACATTAAACAATGGTGATTCGGTTCTACCAGCCCACACCTGAAACAGAAATGTGAATTTTAAATTTTAAAAAAACAAATATTCAAAAAAATAAAATTACCTTTGCTCTAATGGCTTTGAGATAATTTCTATCGGTTCCTAATTTAATAGCTATTGATTCGTATTCTTGACGATTTTTAGCTATTAATTCTGGAACACCTAAACAAGTAAGTTGAGAACTAGCTACTCTAGAAGCTAAGGTTTCACATGCCATTGTTACCATTGGAGTACCAGCGTAAAGAACATCCATACCTAATAGTTTTCAATAAAAAAAGATCATTTTGATTAAAAATTGAACTTAAGAAAATTAAAAAAATGTAGGAATATGTGATATTTTTCAGAAAAGATACCTGTAGTATGACCATTGCATAAAGGTGTGTCTAATACTAGATCAGCAAGTTGACCTCGACGCACGTGTTCTTCTTTAGCAGCAACATTAGACATTATAATACGGTTAGCTGATATACCCATACTTGTTGCCATAGTTATAAGATTAGCTTCTCCATGCGCTAATTGGATAAAAAAAAAGATTTAAAAAAATATATCGATTCAATATCCATTTTTTAGATAAATTACCTGGAAAACGTAGAAGCCATAAAACAGAATTAGGTACAGCTTTCAATATATTGACCCAATTAGTTAAAGTGTCAGGATCAATTTTATAAAGTTGATTAAAATTGCAATAAACTACGGCATCTCTTGGCAAACCATATTGTTGTCTTGATGTGACCACAATCGAATTGGGTGCTTCTTCACCGGTCGCAGCCTTATTGTTTAGTTGAGTTGTAGCTAGACCATTTTGAACAACAATACCATTTACTGATGTTTGTAATTGACCAGAACTAATCATCATATGTAAAGGTTGTGTAGTTGGAAGCTCAACAACATTTTTAACAACTTCTACTTGCTCGGTCGTAGTCGTGCTCGGTACTGGCTGATTAGATGTGTTGTTTAAAGATGAGGATGATGTCGATGAGCATTGATTGTCTAATTCAGTTGTGATTACGGTTGTGATTTCTTTAATCTTTTTGATACCTACTTTGCAAAAGAATGGAATCTCATGTCCTAAGCACTCTTCTATTTGGCAACAAAAATGATAAGGATGGAAAATTTCTTTCAATATCTCTGAACATTGGCAAAATATTACCTTAGAAAAAAAGAATAATTTTTNNAAAAAAGAATAATTTCAATCATAATTTCTTGTTATGAATTATGAAAGACTAAAAATCAGGTTTTCTTTTAAGAGTTTCGAGTCCTTTTAATAACAAGTCGGGGGTAAACTAGAAAAAAATTATCTTGACGGTATAAAAATTTTAAATATAGTGACCACATGGCGCATACGTGTTTTTAGTGAAAAAATATTACATATTAATGACTTATTACTAGACTTTTTAGTGACTTATTATTAAAAGTCACTAACAGATTACTTTAAATTTTAGAAGAAGCCTTATTTTCGATCAACGAAAAAGCTGTAAAAAAAAAAGTTGGTAAATATTAGAATTTTTTTTCAAATTACATTAGGTTTTTTAGTGTAGCCTTAAATTTGTAAAAGCATTACGAATAAAACAAATAACAGTACATTTTCAGTTTATTATTATCTCAACTTTTCAAAAAGGTTGCTGTGTGGAATAAGACCTTATTAAAAATTTAAAATGTTTTTGATGGATAGATTCATTTTCGGCTTTTTAGGGCTAAAGATGTAAAAATATCATTAATAATTATTCCAATGTAATTATATAATATAATTCAATTTTCAATAAATTGTTTCGGTGAATTCAAATTAGTTAATGAGATTATATTTTTTGAAGCGGTTTTTTTATGATGGTAACATGATCAAAATTTATTGATGGATCACTTAATGGTAATTTTAGCAGTAAACTTATCATCAATAATCAAACTAAAAATCGCGTGCCTTTGTTTTAGATTTCGTTTTTTTGTGACACTTTTTTTTAGACAATCATAATATTTAAATTTTATCTTTTTTTTAAGTTATTCACAATTTTAATTTATGTATTCATTTATTTTTTCAAATTCATGAGCAGAGGGATGAGTGAAATTCAAAATTTTTCAAATTAAAAAAAAGGTTAATAAAAAAAAATTCAACATTTTCATCTAAGTTTAATTGATTAATTTGGCTTATTTTTCAAATTTAGATAAATGGCATTGATTCAAATAATTCTAAATTTATTCCAATTATTATCTATAAAAAATTTGACAAAGATAAATAAAAGTAATTAAAAGAATGAAGCTTAAAAAATTTAAACAATAAAATAAAGAAGCGACATTTAATTATCTCTCGATTCATTAATGTATATATTTATTTGGAAAATGGAAAAATTTTAGTATTAGTTTTAGAGAAACCGAGGACGTATAAATTAAAATTTAGTCTATGTAATTAAAAGGTTTTAAGGAAATTTTGTAATTTGAAATTATTTTTGCGATTCTTTTTAAAGAGAGGGAGAGATTCATTTTTAATTTCATCTGAGAGATCATTCTAAGATTTTAGTCTATAAGACTATTTGTTGTGAAATTGTAAAATTCTTTATTCAGTCATGTTAGTAAGCCTAATAATTTAAAAGACAAATTCAGACACAAAAATTTACTCAGAATGATCTGCTTTGATGTTTGCTTTGTTAGTAATGATTTACCACTGGGAAAAAGTATACACTGTCTATTAGTCACCAAAGAAAGCATTAAATGCACATTTTTTGACTAAAATATGCATAACTACTTTATCTCTTTATTAAAAACGATTAGTTCTAGACTTTTCTTAAATTTAAATGTAAAAGATACTTTTGCACATCTTTAAAATTATTTGAAAATTCTTATTTATTTGCCAATGATTTGATCAAATGCCAAAAAAAAGGGACATGCTTTCCGCTATTTTCATATACCATTCGAAAAATTTTTCTTCATAGTTACGATGAGATAAAATACTAAAAATTAAATTTAATTAAAAATTCTTTTGACGATTTTAGACTATGCACCATCTTTTTGTTTTTAAACATCATTTCGATCTCAAAAGAGGTACTAACTTGATGATCATTGTAATATTACAGATTGCATAATTTTTATACTAAAAGCTTAATAAATAAAGAATTCTTAAAATATCACATTCTTTTTATCAAATTTATATTTGATTTTCAGATGGAGTACTATCCAGTTCGCTTCAATAAAATAATTATAAAGCAAGAATTAATATACATATCAAACGATCAATTTTCATTCTCAAAAGTCAAAAACATCTAATTATTTTTATAATTTTTTAATCAATTACGTGTTTCCTCGTACCGGGACAGCATACAATAGCAAAATTTGTGAAAATTCTTTAATTAAATATACATTTAATTGATAATGAAATCAAATAAATCAGACTTACGCAAAACTAATTATAAAAAATCTTGATTTCTAAAAAAAATAAAAATAAACAACCATGCATAATTATAAATCGTTCGACAAGGTTGCTTAAATAAAAAAATCTAAACTTATGATATCTCGCATCTTTTTTTATTTTATTGATTCATAAATAATTCATTTGAACAAAATTATAATTTAGAAAGACAATCCAAAGTTGAATGATTACAAATAAAATCTTATGAACATCTATGTCCAAATAATATTTTTGTTTACTAAATAGCTAATTTTTTGTGAAATTTGTCCATTTCCTCTAACTATAAATAATTAACGGAAATGAATATGGCAGCATAGTTTGCTAAACAAATATGTATAATTTAAAAACCTGAAAAAAGAAAATAAATAATTAATTTCTTTGCTAATGATATGAATTTTAATTTTCTTAGAATATTACTCTGATGAAGTTGAACTATATAAGCACTCAAAACATTTTTAATAAATATTCCAATCGTTGCATTTTTTCAAAAAAATAAAAGGGTCTTTTGGAAAACGGACACATACCTATTTTAATTGATTAAAATATGGTCTGGGGTATAGTTTTCAAAAATTTAGATATAATCCAAATAAAATTCACTAATATGAGTTAAGTCATAAAACGAAAAAAAAATCAGCTCACTCCAGTAAGAGATTAGATCTAAGAAAATTTTGTACAAATTATTTAGATTTGTAGTTTTAGCAATTAGAAGGAACTTATGGTAAAATAATTTAAGTTGTTGAATGCTCCTTAAATATAAAAAATTTCAAATTTTATATAAAATGAAAAATTAATAAAAAATCATTAAAATTAATTGATTAGGTGAGAGATAAAATACTATTGAGATAATTTTCGAGAAAAATTATTTTTATTAAATGATAAAATATCAGTAAAAATAGGTTTTTACATGTGTTCAATTGTGTGGTATAAACGACATCAAATACAAATTCATATGTTGACCTATTAATTTAGAAAAGATCATAAGAATATAAGTTGAAGAGATTTACCAGGTATTATTAAAAATTATTAAATTATAAGAAAGGCCTCTACGATATTATGATTTAATGCAAGATTGTGTTAAAAAGTTGTAAAGAATTTACGGTGACTTTTTGAGCAAACAACTGACAAACTTTAGAGAAGTCAAATTATCTGATTTCTATCTTACTTTACTCTATTTGAACAACATGTCAAAAATATAAACTCAATTTAGCTAATGAATTGTGAAATCTTCAAGAGATATTTAAAAAAAGATGCGAATAATTTTTGAGAAAAAATTCATGAGTTAAATTGTAAATAATAAAATTAAAAGTCCTAAATTTTCAAATTAATTAATATCATAATGATATATGTAACTATTGTTAGTCAACGATGACTTTTTGATAATTAATATAAAAATGTGGTAATCAATTTAAATTAGATAAACTCTACATTTCGTGTGTATTATATGAATAGTCTTAACAATGATTAGGTTAATAAAATTATGTCCTTAATTCAATGAAAAAAAATTTCATGATTCAATTGTAAATAAATCAATCATTTCAGTAATCGTAAGTTTTCCGAAAAAAAAATTCTATCGGGTTGAATAATTCGATCTTTTCAATTAGAAAATTTAGAAATAAATTTGCATCCAGTGAAAAATTCTTTTAATTCTTTATTCTATTTATGAAGGTTCAATCTGCTAATTGCAAGTCTTCGTGCTGTTAAAAAAAAAAATCTAAATTAGTGAAACCATTTGATTAGTATTTTAAATTTTTTTGCTAATTACTAAGTGACTAGTATTTGAAATTGAAATTTCGAAAAATTTTTTAATTTTCTTCATAAAAAATACAAAAACACAACATAAATTTTGCGAACTGAATTCCGGTTGAGATTAGAATTATAAGATTTTTCAAAATTAGTAATTATAATAATAATAAATTCAAAAAAATTGAAAAATAAATTTTTCAAAAAAATTTGAATTGATATCAACTCGAAAATTAAAGGATGAAAAAAAATATTACCAGATAAGAAACTTTAAGTTGTACTAAAAAGAAATATTAAACAGGACTGTAAGAGATAATATCACATACCTGAAAAAAATTTTGATAGAAGATTACTGTTTAAAAAAATAAAAAAAAAGATCAATTAAACCTATATTTGAATCGAATAAACGATTTTAGTCAATTCTAGTAACTATTTTTTAGCTATTCACCCTCAAAGCATCAAGGTGCATACTCTGAATAATCAAAATTAACAAGTTATAGTTATTAATCCAGAAAAAATTGAAAAAAACATTCCAGGCCCCAATATAAAAAAAAATTTTTTGAATTCTTATATTTTAGGAAGTAAATTTAAAAGAACATAACATACTTATTACAAAATTAAATTTCACATTTTAGATTAAATTGAAAATATAATTAACATGGTAACATTAAATTAAAAGCAACAAGCAATTTAGAATCGAAAATTACTTCAAGAAATTATTTTGAGACTTATTTTATTGTATAAAATATTTTCATTACAATTAAAGAAATTCTCTCCATTCGTTTCGAATTCATGAGAAAAAAATTTAAAAAGCGAAAAATCTTGTTCATAAAACAATATTTTGAGTAAAATTAGATTAATTTCACGCAAATTAAGAAAAGTTAATCAGTTAAAAATGTATTTTTTTTTATCTTTTGAGATGTTAAATCGAAAAAAAATATGAGAATATTAGCATCAATCTAAACTAAGTTTTAAAAAATTCTATAGGAACAAATCTTCAGGTTAATTCATAAGGAATTAAGCAAAAAAAATTTTCATCTAAAAAATAAAATTTAAATTAGACTAAAAATTTTGTCTATTTTTAAAAATTAGTGTTAATAAATTATTTTTTTTCAAAATTTATGTAATGATGAATATTTTGATCATTTTTGAAATCAATCAGAAAACAAATGAGATTAATAAATGGATGCAACTTTATTGGATTTTGTCTGTCCTCAAAATACACAATTAATAGGCAACTAACTTACCACAAATCTATTTACTTTAACTTCAGTGACTTTTTCTGTCGGTTTATCATTTTTTATGGATTCGAATCTGCTACGCAGAGTCCTTGTGAATTCGCCATTATGTGCTAATTCTTCTAAAGATTCATTTGAATTTAAATTCTTACGGTTCTCTTTCTCCGCTTCATTTCCCCAATTTTCAAACATGGCTTTTAGATTTTTAGCTTTTTCAGGTTCAACAGGTATTATTTCTTCATCTTTATAACTAGATCGAACTAAGAAATTTAATAAATTAATTAACATAATTAAAATTGTTTTGATGAAAGATTGTAATAAAAATAAAATTTTGCTTATTTTTGAGTTGACGAATCGCTAAATGTATTAAAATTGTGAATGAATAAAATCTTATGGAAAAAAATGCTTGTTAAAAGTATCGAAATTTTGACTTATAGTAAAAAAAGAAAATACTTAATCAACTATAATCAAGAACAATATATAAACTAACGATATTAATTATAAAATTAAATTTTAAAAAAAATATTTTGCTAAATAGAAAAGAAAATAAAAGCTTCCGATTACTTTGTTATGTATATTCACGAGTTTTATTTTTTTTTTGCTTGATGAACGGTTTGTTGATGTGACTAAATAAATTTACTACATTATTCATTTGATTATCAGAATTTATTTACTTTTTATGCCATTAAAGAAAACGTGCTTTCATTTTGAATTTAAAGTTTTATTATTGTTTGAAAATAAAATCTAAAACTCCCTTCTTAAAAAATTTGAAATAAATTTAAAATTCGAAAATCATTGCAATAAAAAATAAATTCTTAATCTTCAAAAAGGTTTGTAAAAAGTGAAAATTCTAATATATTGATGGATCATTTAATTAATATAAATCTGCTTCTTTTTTTTTCTAATAATTATAAAACAGTTTTTTTTCAGCATTTCAATT
>BLXL01010981.1:0-12603 GCA_023170135.1 Acarapis woodi
TTTTTTTTTTTTTTTTTTTTTTTTTTTTTTTTTTTTTTTTTACGCGTTCTGAACGTGTATTTAGTTTAAAGAAAATAATTTTGTGTCAAAAAGAAACATTTGCAGATTTCCATGATGTCAAAAGCAAACTTTAAAGCATCTAGTAGTTTATTCAGTGTGAATTTAGAAAGCAATCCAGATTCAACTGAAGATTTTTCTATGGATAAAGCATTAGAAATAATCCAAAGTTATTTCGTCAAAAAATTTACATTAATAAGTCAACCAATCATCAAACTTATTGATGGTCAACTATTAGTTCTTACATCAACAACTGAGTCACCGAATTCAAGTCTCATATGTACAATCAGAACTTATTTGGGTAAAACAAGACTTATCACTATAAATTTAGAAGGTGCCGGTCCACTCAATACTTGTGCTTTTGATCATGAATCTGGTGATTTTCTATCGAACAAAGGTATGCATTTAAATTTTTCTATATCAGTTCATTTAATTTTTTCATTTTCTTTAATATTATCTGCTTAGTTTGAAGCTTTTTATTTTATTTATTTTACAATATCTTTTTTTTCGTCATGCATTTTTAAATTCACAGAAACATTTGGTATAAACAACAATAGTATGGAACTTATTCGAAACGATCTAAATGGATTATTCGAAACGGAAGTCGAAAGAATACCTGTTTTGAAACGATGTTCTCGAGTACCTATTTATTTTCCATCAAGCGATGAGCGTGTACTCGAATATGATTTTAATAAAATCATCGTAAATGAAACATCCAAATACCAAAATGTGAAAATATTAAACAGTCCGTCAATTGGACATTGTTTAATATTAGATAATTTACAAAATTTGGCTGATTCCGACATCAATTATACACATGGCATCATGAATTATGGAAAAATGAACTACAAAGATAAAGAAATTTTGATTTTAGGTTAGTCGTAGATTTTGAATTTAAATTATGAAAACTTATGAAATATCTTGTCAGATATTCTATTTATAATTGTTTAATTTTTAGGTGGCGGCGATGGTGGTCTATTACACGAATTAATTAAAGGTATTTTAAAATTATTCATTTATATCAAAATAAATTAAAAATCTTTTAAAATGTTAGCAAAACCTAAATTTGTGACCATGATTGAAATTGACTCGTTGGTAATTGATAAATGTAAGTTACATTTAAGAGGGGCATGTGGCGATTCATTGGATAGTCTAGAGGGAGAAAATTACAAAGTGATTATAGACGATTGTCTCAAATATTTGGATAGATATTGTGGTGAAGGACTCAAATTTGATTTTATTTTCAATGATTTGACTGATGTACCATTAAGTAGTGAAAAAACAGAAATTGGTCGAGATATGTGGAATTTTGTGAAAACAATACTCAATAAATCCTTTAAATGTTTAAAACCCAATGGTTATTATATGAACCATGCTGTAGGAACAGGTATTTTTGTGTAATTAATTGAAATAAACATTTAAATTATTTTTTTATTTATTTTAGGTTGTATTTCTGCATTGAATGCATATGAAAAAGTGTTGAAGGAATTATCATTCAAAGTGAAATTCACTAAAACTAATAGTTGGGTGCCATCATTTTTAGGTATTATTTTACACAATTTTCATCAAAAAATAAATAAACGAATTTTCTTTTTTAATCTTTTTACCAGAAAATTGGGTTTTTTATCAAATTACACTAGCTGTCGATGATGATCAAACTAAAAATGATGAATAGGTTTTTTTTTGATAAGAATTCAAGTTATATGTGACTAATTTAAATGAATTTTTTTAAATTTTAAGTAGATTAAAGTTTTATTTTCTTTGAAAATTCACTTTTAGCAAGCAAGATCCCAATAAATTTTTGCTGTATTTTAAATTTTTACTTACACCAAATGATTTCTTAATTTGTATTATAATGAATTTCGATTTGTGATGATGATCTGTGTTGTGAACTTAATTATGCTCACCTTAGATGCTTAAAAAAATTTACGTCCGCTGATTGTGTGAAATTGATATATCCTATCATAGTCATATGTTCCAATTTTGTACTGTTTATCACTATATAAATGTAATGTTTACAAATTGTCGCGTTTTTATTTGTTTTAGTTTGTTGATTAATCTAGCCAATTAGTCGAATCAAAAAATTAATTGCAATCTTGTCTAGCGAAACGATTTTTAATCAAAATTTTATAATCATTCTTAATTTTTGAATACTTAAAATTAGTATTAACGGTTATTTGAAATTAGATATATTTTATTTCTTATCAGATAAAAATTGACCCATATTTTTATTTAGAATCTTTTAAAAAAAATATATTTAAAAAAATATATATTTTGCGATATATGTTTTGAATAAATTGTAAAATAATCGATAATGATTATTTAATAATTTATTATAGAATTTTGTTTTAAATAAATGCAGTAAATAGTTTCACTACCAACTTGAATTTTCTTTAATACAAATTTCGGTATAATTTTTTTTTTTAATGAAACATGATTCCTACATTTTCAACTTTTCTAGCTCCTTTTGAATAAAATCATCCGTCATTTCCTCTTTTTTAGATTGTTTATTTTCTTTTGCAGAACTTGTCTCGGCCAATTTTCCTGTTATTTCAATACCAATATCATCAAGAACTTTCTGCATGATAGCTTGCTCATCCTCTTCATCGCCAGAATCAGCTAAAAGAAAGCGCAAAAAAATTTTTTTTTTAAATTAAGACATAAAATTTATTAATTAATTTGAAAATATTGACATGAAAATAAAATTTAAAAAATTTATTGACTTAATAAAAAATCTGGCAAAAATTTTGAATCGTAAAATAAATTATACGAAAGATTAGAATATAAAAAATCAGAAGTACGACTACCTAAGGCTTCTTCCAATGTCTCATTAATTAATTCATCTTTCATATCCATTATTGTACTCTGTTTGCTAAATTCTTCAAGAGTCTTCATTAGTTTAGCTGACTTATTCTGTTCATTCATTTTCTTCATTATTCCTGATTTGAAAGAAAAAGTATTTAAAGATATTTATTTTGGAATTATTCGCAGATTAAATACATTCTTTCGAATTGGAATAAAATAAATTTTTATCTCTATTACCTGATGTCTTTTCTAAAGCGTTGGATATTACTTGATTAGCGCCCATTACTCTGGATTGTGACCCTATTGCATTTATTTGTGAATTGACTTTGCCACATCTTGCTTTTTGGTTTCGCACGCGTATTAAATCTTTAGCGTAAATATCACTGATTCAGAATGGATTCGAAAAAAGAAAATCATAACGAATCCTTTTTTAAATACTTGTCTAAGTAGATCATATTTACCATAATTGTTTATTATTCTCTTTAGCAGCTTTTTTAATATAATTAATTAATTCTCTTTCTTGATTTTCAAGATCACGCTGAGTTCGATTGATATCACGTCCAGCTTGTCTTAGTTGTTTATTCTGTTCCCTAACTAGTTCTGAAAAATTTCTAATTAAACTCAGTTAAATGCAAAAAAAAATCATATAATATATGATAATATTTAATAGTTTAGTAAAAATTTTCTGAAATTAAAGTATAATTTTCATGACTATTACGATTAATATAAATTAATTTTAAAAAAAAATTAGAATTGTTGAAAATTTTAAATATAACGTTGAGTTATGAAAATTCCGAAAGATTTTAACTACCTTTTGAATCTGGTTTTTTGAAAAAATTCATTTTGAATATTTTATTTTATTAATGTTTTTTAAAGTCATATCTCAATTTTGATTTACAATGAAAAAAATTTGAGAAAAAAATTGAATATTGAAATAATTAAATGATAAATAATCAAATTCGCACAAAATCGACTACTTTAATTTTATTAAATCAATTATTCACAGAAAAAATTCTATTTAAGAAAATGTAAACATTCAGCTTAGCAAAACAATTTTTTAACTCTAGGCATATATACTCCACTGCGACTGTCAATATAAATTTTAATGCCTATTCAAGCTTTTGAGAATTGAGTGATTGCTAGCTTTAATTTTCAAAAAAATCCAAATGTATATATTTTTTTTTAATGTTTTAGAGACTATTAAGAAATATGTAGTCTAATTAAAACTAAAATATATTGAATAATTTCAGAACAAATTAATGATAAATTTGAATTAGGAGGATTCGAAAGTGTTACAATCTTAAAAAATAAAACATAAAAAAGATAATATAATAAAATAAATAAATAAATGGTAATAAAAAATAATTAAATTAAAATAAAAATGTAGCAAATATTTATTTTAAATGATTTGTAAATATGAGCAATCAAAAAAGCGATTCGATTTAAAAGAAGAATAATTTTTTACTTTTTCGTGCATCTTTTGTTTGTTGTTCTTTGATCAATTTTTCATTTTGTAGGTATGTATAAAGAAGAAGTGGATTCATTTGACCAACGGTTTCATAATTTGTTGGATTTGTACCAAGTAAATTAGCATTGATCGGTTGCGAGTAATATTGAATATTTTGTAGAGCTGTTTGTAGATTTGATAAATTTTGTTCAGTTAATAATTCAGATGGAATAAGATCTAATGGAATAAATTGATTGTTTGCATAGTGTAAGACTGGTTTACTTGAACTGAAAAATGATGGTCTAAAGTAGCCACCTAATCGTTGATATAAATTGTAAGGTCGACTTAATATGGTAGAAACTAGGTTAGACGAAGATTGTTGATTGATTTGCTGAACATTATTTGCTTTGTTAATTAATTGATTTTGTTGGTTTAATTGAGAATTTGTTGGTGGAATTTGATTTGGTATTAAAAGTTGAGCATTCTGTGTTTGAGGTCTAATGGCAATCACTGTGCCATATTGATAATTTGAAGTAGCCGGTGCACTACCACTAACCACTGTTCCATCTGATGTAGTAAAAATCTGTGCGATCTGTTGTTGATTATTAATCTGTGGTGGTTGTTGTGCTGAATTAGATGAGAAGCCAAATGTAATGGGAATAGGATTGAAACCTATAAATGGTATATGGCTTACTAAATTTTGTATAAAACCTGTCTGTTGTTGTTGACCTTTATCATTTGGATTACGTGTGTTTACACGTTGTGTATTTATTTGCTGCATTGAATTTTCTGATGAAACGTTCTCATTTTGGCGTATACTTTCGAACTGTCTATTCACATCATTGTTTATCAATTGTCGTTCACCAGTTATTTGTTGATTAATCTGACTTTCACTTATCAAATTATTGTGCACAGCTGTTTTCGTGCCCGATCTGTTTGGATTTGATGTCTTTCTTGAAAATAAATCATTTGAGTTATTTTGATTTACATTTGTCGTTTGACTATTCAAGTTAGTTGTTGGATTAGTTATGATTGTATTAAGTGCAGCATTCAAATTGTTACTATTCAAATCAGTACTCAAAGTAGCAAAGTTGTTATATAAATTGTTTGGGATATTATAGACAAAATCAGCAGGTAAATAATGATAATTTAAATTATTAAGTCTATTTGAATAAATTACTTTATCTTTATTATTCAAATAAATACCGTTTAAAAGATTTGGATTTAAAGCAATAGGATTAAAAGCAGAAGTTGGATAATTAATCTGTTTACCTTCATCATCACCCGATTGATTTCGACTTTTAACTTTATTAGCCGGTGATTGCCTACTTCTAGTTTTTGTACCGTAAGATTCAACGACTGATGATTGAGCACTATTTCGATTCGAATTTATTTGATTTAAAGGGTTATTTGTTACGCCGTTGATAGGAATGTTCACAGGTGAATTATTTATTGGATTAGTTATAGAAGTTGGAACAATATTTTGATTATTTACACTATTCACTTCATCTCCACAACAGCTATTGTAACCCATCTTGCAGCATCTTAAAAGTTGATTTGAATTTAACATTGTTAGTGATGTTGAGCATGTGATACATTGTAAGTCATTAGATTGCGAAGGATAATCTAAATTTTCATTTGTATTGAAAATGTCAGCTTGAGCGATAGGTACGTTATTTAAAAGACCAGATGAGAATTGATTATTGTTATACTGTAATGAGTTAGCTTCATTATTTTTATTTGAAGTATCTTTTTTTAGTGAACTTTCATCGAATGATTTCAAATTCATTGATGTTGAATTTGAGTCCACTTGTTTTTCATTTGTTAACATAAGTTGGACATCGTCGTTTGTGAAATTTCCATTTGATTGAAGACTTTGTGTTGAATCTTCATTTACCCTACTCGGTATTTCTTCAGTCAAATTTGCTCTTAATTGACGATTATTTGATAATTCAGCTTGATTTGGTCTATTTATGACATATCCATTTCCAACAGTATTCAATTTTCTGCTTGGCGATAATAAATGTTGAGATGATGATGTCTTGCCAAGACCAACCACTGTAGGTACACAATCTATACCCAAATTTTTTATTGATATAATTAAGATCACAATAATTAATTTCTGATGAATTAACATTTTCGTTTGATTAGTTACATAAAATTTTCCCAACGATTGCAAATATGAATGGCCTCAAAATTTAAGTCAATTTAAAAAATGGCAGTTCAGTTTATCTCGAGACTAAAATTAAATTGAAATGAACTAAAAATAAAAAGTCCTATCAATTTTCTTGCCCTATTTCAAAACTTTCTTTGATTTTTCTCATCTTCATCGCAACAAACTTAATCTAAGTGACTCCTTGTATTCTTCTTTTTTTTTGTTAGAACAAGTTTAGATGTTTGCATTTTGTTAGGTAAATCATCTGTTTTTCAAGTTGAATAATTAAGAATAAAATAAAAATTACATAATCTCTGCATCAGTAACAAAGAATATGGGTGCAGACCTACTGACTAAAGAGATGTAGTCAAAATTTGGAAATTGTATTTAGGTATAGATACGTAGAAAGTAAACAAGTTTTTTTGACCTGTAATTTCACAGCTCAAATCGATGATTAAAGGTAAATGTGAGAATAATTTTACATAAAAGAAGACTTTTTGGAACGTTAAAACTAACATGCTTATTAATACAAAGAAAAGTTTTATTAATAGTATCTATACTTTCCTAGTATATGGCCACTTTAACTTGAAGTAACATAATGCCAAACAAGTTTTATTATCTTTGAGCAAGGTGATCTTATAATCTCTTAAATTGCTTTTTTTTTTTCGTCTAATGGATCGCAAAAATTTTGTTGAGGATACAAAAAAAAAAATACTTTCAATTTAGTAAATTTACACATGAATCAATATTTTCGAACAAAATTTCCAATGATAATTTGTGACAGCAAAAAATTACACGAATAAAATTCTTTTTTATCAAAAATTTTAAGCAATAATTTAATTTTTTTCACAGAGTATTTTACATAATTTTTATAAGGAAAATTATTAATATTATTAAATTAACTATAAGAAATTTTCAAAATAAATTAATTTGTATTTGCTTTAAAAATGAATCTTTTTTATGATTTCTTTTCAATTGTTGAAAATTTTAAAAATTTCGCATTTCCAGAATGAAATCTGAGAATGTAGTCAGACCATTAGAATTTTTTTTTTAATTTTTAAGTAGATTACAAATGCTTTTTGGATCTAATGGAAATTCGTAATCATTTTCTTATATTATCTTGAATTATTAACAATTAATTTTATAAATTTCCGGTAATTAGATTTATAATTATTGAAAACAACTATCAATTGATAATGAAGTAATTATCGATGCATTTTATTATTTTTAGCGAAAAATCTTTTTTCTTTCAATAGCTTTTTTTCAAAAAATCAAATGAATATTATTTTATTTTAATATTATTACGATTCAGTCTAACTAGATATAAAATTTTTATCCGTAAATTTAGTATGTATTTTTGTAAAGCTGAATTTATTTGAATAAAGAAAAAATAATTTTAATCGAAATATCCATTGTAATTTTTTTTATAAATCAATATATGTATGTGATGGCACATAAAATCTAATTAATTTTTAATGAATCTAAATAAATGATAATTATGAAATATTTATCTGAAAATAAAGTAAAAAACACTGTGTAAGTATAATTTATGTGATTTGCAATTAAACCTGTTATCAAAAACGTCACTTTGATTAAAGCTTCACATATTCAAAAATTATATAATATGCAATATATTTTCTAAAATATTATCTGCTGCAGCAACGATTTTAAAATTTGATCATATATATGGTTAATTAGAACAATTTGGTGAATCATAATAAAACGATCAGTAATTTTTCTTGCAGTAAAAATAGAAAGCATTTTAGTTTCTTAATATTATTCTAATTTATTTTTTTATCGGAAGGTTTTTTTAAGAATAGAATCCTTATTAATTTGTTTGAAATAAATATAATTATAGCTTGAATAAAGAGCAAATAATAAGTACTTTGTAGAACAGGTTGGTATCTTAGGAATAAAAAAAATTAATTAGTGCATATGCGAAAAATTATTCATTTTTTTATGAAAGTAAAAAATTTTGATTCTTGTTTTATATGATCTTCAATATTTTACCTGAAATTTGCAAGTAGAATAAATGGCATGAATGAATAACCTAAAAAGTAGAATAGATTTATTTTAAGTATAAAGTAAATCAATGAATCAATGATAGTGCTCCTGGCAAAACTTTTGAAGTTTGGAAATTTGGATTCAAGTTCTTGAAATATTAAAATAGCCTAGAAAAAGACAAAAAAAAAAAAAAAAAGAAATAATTTGACGAATAAAATAGCGAAAAATTATTAATATTTAGAATTATATGATTCAATTATATAGTTTGTTGAGCTAGATCATGCAAATCCGGGTAATTTTTTATTAATGACTAATCATTCCAAAAATTATAGCTCTAATCATCTTCAATTTAAAATCTAATTCAGAAAATGTGTTGAAACTTTTAATGAAATTTAAATTTCATTTAGATTTATTTATTATGCTAATTTTCAAATTTTCCAAAACTTACCTCTTTTTCGTTTACAACAGTCACAANNCCAACTAAATACTAAATCAAAATTATTTTCAACTGCTGGTTATGACTACAAATCGATGCCAAATACGAATGTTGCCTATTTTGATTGTTCATTTCCTGGTACATTGCCTATTCTTAACGAAGAAGCTGTTCATTTGGCTATCAAGACTGGTTTAGCATTCAATTGTAAAATAAGTAAATATTGTACATTTGATCGAAAGCATTATTTTTATCCTGATATGCCGCAAGGATACCAAATCACCCAGAAACGAAACCCAATCGCAACTAATGGTCATTTGGAATTCATAGTCAATAAATCGTTAGGTGATTCATATATCAAAAAAGTTAAATTAAAGCAAATTCAACTCGAACAAGATTCTGGTAAATCCATTGTGGATTTAAAAAACCATAAAGTTTTTATTGATCTCAATCGTGTTGGAGTTGGATTAATGGAATTCGTTTTTGAACCGGAATTATATTCACCACAAGAAGCTGTTTCATTGTTAAAAGAATTACATTTATCATTGAAATGGCAAGTTTTATTTTTAAGCGAAAAAAAAATATTTAAATTAAATTTAATTTTTTTAGGCTAAATGTTTGTTCAGGAAAATTAGAAGAAGGAGCATTTAGAATTGATTCAAATATATCTGTGCATAAGCCAGGTGAACCATTGGGTACGAGAGTTGAATTAAAGAATTTAAATTCATTCAAGTTCATTGAAGAGGCTATTACTTATGAGATCGAAAGACAAAAACAATTGTTGTATGAAGGTAAAGAAGTTATAAATGAAACGAGACATTACA
Source organism: Acarapis woodi (assembly GCA_023170135.1). Lineage (NCBI taxonomy): Eukaryota > Metazoa > Arthropoda > Arachnida > Trombidiformes > Tarsonemidae > Acarapis > Acarapis woodi. The sequence goes on from BLXL01010981.1 coordinate 9,726, forward strand.
ATTTCAAGACAAAGACTACATACAGTTTAAGAGATAAAGAAGTGACTCAAGATTATCGTTTTATGCCTGAACCAAACTTAATACCTCTTCGTATATTTGAAAGCAGAGAAGATCAAATTAAGGAAAATGTTGATAATTCATCTCAGATATATTTAAGCGATTTAAGAAAAGAGATACCTAAATTACCTAGCAATGAACGACAGTTTTTAATTAAAAATTGCAATTTAACACTTTCACAAACTTATGCGATTATGTTCAACGAAGGTTTCTACAAATTGTTTATTTATATGCTCAAAACAAATGAAAAAAATCCTAAACATAATCCAAGTAAATTAGCCGATTTTATTAGTGTAATTGTAAATAGTTTTCTTTTAGAACGAAACGTTGATTTCAAGCGACTCAAAATTACCTATGACTTTTTTGATCAATGTTACAATTTGTTTTTAGCTGATAAAATTACCGACGGTACAGTTATTGAATTATTGAACGTCAAGTTTGATGAAAATCTAGATGTAGATAAAAATGCAGATGAGTATGTTGATGAGTATGGTTGGTCTAAAATCGAAGACCAAGAAATTGTCCGCCACTTCGTCCGCCAGGTAATAAGCACACATCAAAAAGATGCAAAAAAATACCAAAGACGAAGAAATTTCTATTCATTAAATCGTTTAAATCAAGCTGTATTTCATTTAGCCAAACGCACAATACCTTCCCATATTATCAATCATGTTATAAATGAAATTTTATTTGAAAATCAAACTAACAAGGATGAAATTGACAACAAGGTTTCAAATGATGTACATAAAAGTGAATAAATGAAAGTAAACAAATCACAATAGAAATTTAAATTTTCAATTTTATTTTTTATGGCTTTGAGTGTGCTTGAAATATAGACATGATGAATAAATAAAATAGATAAAAAAATGTTACCTTAACTTGTGTTTCATAGAACTTTGTGTGTGCAAGGTTTCTATTTTCGAGGTTAACTTCTAAGTTGGTATATATTGAAAACTGGTTATAAAAAAAATTATGATCATTTTTTTTAAAAAGCAGAATGTTATCTTTAAGTCAGATAAAATTTATCCCCATAGGATTCAAAAAAGTTTCACTCATACACTTTTTTCAAACAAAGTTTTTTCAAATTTTTAATTATTCTGATTGATTTTTTTATAATATTTTGAATAAGCAAACCAAGCTAAATTTTTTGAGTTAAATTAAAAAATTTCAAAATGTTCGGACTATCAAAGAATTTTTATTAGAGCGAGTCTAAACAAATTTCGCTAAGAAACGTCCTTAGATTTTTTTTTCACTCAAATTAGTGGGATTATATTCTATTTTAAGAGATGCAAATTATTTATTTGAAATAAACTGCACATTTTTTTTCATTCTAAATGTGGAAATTTGCTTTTAAAGATTTATTAACATTTAAAACTAAGAAATCTTATTGATTTACTAGTGTTTTATAAATTTTAGAGATTTTTTTCCGATCCTCGTTAATGTAATTCATAATTATTTTTTAATCTTAATATTCATTAGTCAAAGATATTATCAAATAANNATATTTTGAATTCATATTTGTTGATAAACAATCTGAAAATTCAATCTTAGTTTCATCTGTCATTTTTACTATTAATTTATCAATACCAACAGTAAAACAAGAAAATTAATTATTTTGATTTTTTTCCGCAAATAGTATGACACAGATTTTAATCAATATCTATTACTTACTTGCTTATATTTCTGATTCCAATTTTTCGAAATAAACTCTTAAAATTTAACAATAATAAAAATCAGTCTGTATAATTTAAAACTTTGATAGAATAATTGTAAATTTGAAAAAATTCTCCTAATAATAGCGTAATAAAAAAATTTAAATCTAAAAGTAACGTTGTATTAAATAAAAACGAATAAATTTTAGTATTCACTTAATCTAGTCAAATAATCGAATGTAAGCAAACTAAAACAAAAATAATCTTATCAATCGACTTAAAATTTGTTGTTAATACTTAATAAATTTTGCGTTTGTTGCTTACTTGTTCTATTTATGTATTAATTTATTTAAAACTTCATTTTTAAACAGTTCAATATATTGCAATGTAATCAGAAGAATGAAGGTAAAACACAACTCAATATAAATTGTTACCATTTAAAAAGTACTAATTAGCTTTTTGATTAATGATTAAAATTTTTAAGAATTAATTGAGATATTTCTGTGATTGATGTTAAATAAAGTTTCAAATTGCGAATAAATCCCACAAATCGTGAATTTCTACGAGTGGTTTGGTGAATTACATTATGAGAAAGATTTTTGTTGAAAAATTTATAATCAATAATTAAAGAGTTCTAAAAAATTTTTTGAGAACAATATATTTTATATATTTTTAAATGCTTCACTATTTCTTCTGTCATTAAAATTTCCTTCAGATTAATAATAAAAAATTTCTTAATATGTAAATGTTAATTAAATAATATATTTGATACATGAGTAGTAGATTCATATCTATTAGAAGGCATTTTATTTATTGACTTAAAACATAATGGACGTATGTAACTATATTCATAGAATTCAGATTTAGTAATTATATTATTGAATTCTATTTGAAAATGACCTCAAAAAATTTTCACTTCACACTTTTATAAATTGATTTCTTTTATTTGATAATATCTTTGACTAATGAATATTAAGATTAAAAAATAATTATGAATTACATTAACGAGGATCGGAAAAAAATCTCTAAAATTTATAAAACACTAGTAAATCAATAAGATTTCTTAGTTTTAAATGTTAATAAATCTTTAAAAGCAAATTTCCACATTTAGAATGAAAAAAAATGTGCAGTTTATTTCAAATAAATAATTTGCATCTCTTAAAATAGAA
>BLXL01010982.1:0-16965 GCA_023170135.1 Acarapis woodi
CCAAAAAAACTTAAGAATTTTTTTAAACTTTTTAATGTTATATTTTAGATTGTTTTTTTTTTTATTTTTACTATTATATTATGCCATTTTTAAGCGTAAAAAACATATCTTCTAGATGCATGATGAATGGTTCAAATCTTAAAAGTTAGAAAATTAAATTTCAACGAAGAGAAAAAAAGGCTAATGGCCTCTGGTTAAAAATTCACTTATAATTCACATAAAATAAATATAATAAATGTAATAGATAAGAAAAAATTTAAAAAATATAATAAATTTAAAAATATTTTAATATTTTGCATGATTATTTCCATTATGCTTGAAATTTTTTTACAGCGATTCAAAAAGCTAAAATGTATTTTTTTTACCATGTCGTTATCCACTCTGTCGTAATTTTTCAAAATTAATTTGAAAAAATCTAACCTATTTTTTTGTCGTCTCGACGATGTTAAAATTTTGTCAAATTCATTTCTGAATCAATGGATGACAATTTTCTATACAATTTAAATCCAGTGACATTGCAGGCTATTTTATTTATCTTATCCTAAATTTCTTTAGCACGCGGTCCCCTTTTCTTTCCTTTTTGTCAGGTGTTCTTGTGACATGAATACTGGCATTATCCCGCACAAAATAGTAATTTTTTAGGTCGCCATATTTCTTTTGAATGGAGGGCAGAGCACAATTTTCTAATAGTGAACAGAAACTTTCACTGTCGAACCCACTATACGATTTTGTTACCGTGTTGATCGTATATGTTTTGATTTTGGGCCAGAAATAGCTGGCCTTTTCCTTCAGGTCCTATTGAATACCATACGTTACAACTCACACTCCTGCGAACCACATACAGCACATTTCCTTGCTTGAATCTTTCTCCCTTTTGCCTGATCACACAGATGTTCTTACAGGATAGAACGCGACCGAACAGTTTTTCATAGGCAAAAATAAATCTTCAGTATAGACTGGGGTGCATCAGGCAGGTTTTTACGAATAACAGCCTTTTTTTGATATGATGAAATGAATTTATTCTTGTTTGAAAAAAAAACTTACGGATATTATGTCTCAGCATAATTATTTAATATTCTTCTTTTTAAATTAAATTTGCCGTAAATTTCCACATATCGTAAAGTCGAATTTTTCTTTATGAAACCAATAAGATGGATTTTATTTTGACCATTTATCAATTGAGGTCAACCTAATCGATTTCGATCTTTCATATCATCTCTTCCAATCCATAATTTTATTTTTTTAAGTTGATATTTTGTCACATCCGGTTTCAAGAGTTTAGGATGATTCCTAATTTCTTCAGATATCAATTTATTTCCTTCAGATAAAAACTTGATAAAAAAACGTTGTTCAGTGAATAACCGGTAAATCATTCTTTTACAAATAAGAAAATGTAAAAAAAAAATGATACAATTTAAAAAAAAAAACTACAATAATTTAAAAAAAAATAATACAATACATAAAAGTTCAGAGTGAATGTTGATTTTTAAAAAACTTAAAGAAAGTAATAATAAAATTTAAAAAAAAGAACAAACAATAAAAAAAATACAATTTTAAAAAAAAACAATAGTTTGAAAAAAAAAATAAATCCGGAAAAAGATTCGTAAAGAATAATAAAATATAAAAGAATTTTTTTTTAATTTGAAAATTAATAAATGATTTTTAACCAGAAATCATAAATCATATTATTGATTGAATATTAAAATCATATATAGTGGGAGGCATGAGTTACATAATTAATATTATAATTAAAATTAATGAATCTTTTTTATTTAAAGCAATTACAAACGCGCATTATTAGAAAAAAAATTTGGCATTTCAAAAAATCTTTTTTTTTACCAAAAAAACTTTGCTTGTATGACATTTTCTTCAATAAGTTTTTTTTTCGTCTTTGTTTTTTTCGAAATAAAAGAAAATTCAGTAAATTTACTTATTGCAAACACTATAAATGATTTGAATTTTTTAGATTTCGAATGGATTCAAATAAAAAAAAAACTTGATAATCTTTTTCCATAAGTCAATTAAAATAAATACGTATCGACAACTAAAAAACGTAATGAAAACAGTTTATACTGAAATTTTAATTAGTCAATCAATAATATGAAATAAAAAGAATTTTTATATTTTTAAATTTTGTTAGGATTAATCTAATATCATTAAATCATCTAGATAAAAATGTCTTAGAAAAAATAATCAGAAATTAATATAAATAAAGAAAACTTGTTCCAGTGAAAATGTTTATAGCATTAATTCTAATCTCTAATTTGAATATAACAAAATTGATTTCATGCTTTAATTTTAAGTTTTAGTTTTGATAATAAATTTTCCATAATCGAACTTAGCATTTGTAATTTAAATTTCGCAAAAATACAAAACTTTATACCTGTAAATTTTCTTGTAAATTACAATTATAAAAATTAGTAAATTTGAAAATGAGAAAAAATGATGAATGAGAAAAATATAGAAATTATATATATGAACTAAAAAATTTATATTTCAGATCTTTTAGCCATAAAAATCATCTTGGGAAATTTCCACAAAACATTAATAAAAAATATAATTTTAAATTTCTAATGGAAAAGAACTACTAAGTACAATTTAAAATGCACGAAAATAAAACATTAAATTAGTACAAAAAATGTATAAAAAAATTAAATACATTGTTTCAAGATGAAAAAAATATAAAACAAAGCAGCAAAATTATATAAAATTCTAATAAAATTTTAATTGAATATTCAATTTTAAAATTTTTGTCAGTATTTGCCCAATACACTTTGCCTAATCAGAAGTTTTTGAATAAATTAATTACATTTCTTCTTAGATTTATTTCATGATGATAAGTAGCTAGCAACATATAATTATCTAAAAAAAAATATGAAAAATCTAAAACATGTATCGATAAGAAAATTCAAATGATGATTGCTATCTAACATAAAGAAAAAAAATGAATTTATTAAAATATATTTTTATTTTTTTTTGTATTTTTTTTTAATTGTTTTTTCCTGTTTAGTTTGTGATTGTTGTCTGGCTAAAGTACCTTGAATTCGCATTAGGCGAATTTCGTTTTTTACATTTGCATCTTTAGGCAATTTCTTAGATTTAATTTGCCTAATTTTTACTTCTTGTCGACTGCTATTTTCAATATAACTGTTTTTATAGAAGTTAAGAAAGAGAATAAGAAACGAAGCAGCGTAAGAAACGAAAAAATATTGCATCCACCTTGTGAACTATTTTTTAAATTGAAATTAGTTATTGTATTTTCAAATTTAAAGAAAGTAAAAAAATTACCTGACAATTAGTCATTATAGCATGTAAACCACCAACAACACCTAATGTAAATTGCAGTAATTGTAGAATCGTTAGATATTTTTTCCACCACAAATATGGTCTAACACAATCACCTAATGCTGCCAACGCATAATATGTATACATAATAACATGAATAAAACAATTAACCATCGCACCACTTAAAGCTGAACCACCAGGTACATATTTGGCACCAACAAACCTAGTTAATAAAATATTATTTAAGTGAAAAACTAAATAATCAGAAATCGTAACACTCATTTAAAATAAATTTACCAAAATGCAAACATTGTACTATGATGATAAATGTGAAGGAAGCTTAACTGATTATTTTTCTTTCTGAGTATAAAAAATAAAGTGTCTAAAAATTCAATGCCTTTCGACACATAATACCACCAAATCGCTTTTGCGATTCGAATCTCGTATTCATTATTCGATGTATCTACCAATTGACAAATGAAATTGTAATTCCGCTTACGAGCACAATGAAATAACTGGAATTGAGAAAATAGAATTGTTAAACAAAGTGATTATCAAAAAAAAAAAAATTACCTCGAAAGCTATCCAAACATTTAATCCAGTTATAACTAGATTGTAAATTACAAGAATCCATTTGAGCTGAATCGGCTTGCGTTTTTCCTTTATTCGAAAAAGAAAAATTAATAATTTTTATTCAATAAGGAAAAAAAACTAACCATAAAATGAGGTCCATAAATCACCATGAGCAAGTAACAAATAACAATGAATAAAGTTGGCAGAGGTGAGTCCATAAGAGGCCATTTTTCAACACGAGGATCTGATTATGTAATTTAGGGAATATTAAAATTAATTTTTTTCTGGATAATTTTCAAATAGTTTCAAAAAAAAAAAAATTCGTCGACCCACCGCTATATTTTTGAATATGATGATAAAAATGAAAAGTTGAATCAATAAACTCATTTGAATTAATTAGTTCTTGGAATTTAAGTAAATTGAACTCATTAAGGAGTTCATTGAAATTAATGGCCATTAGTGTATGACTGAATAGAAATTGTCCTATTTGTCTTTCTTGGAATCAAGCTCTCATGTTATTCTTAACTTTAAAAATCAAAATATTAAAAAATTGATTTAATATAAAAAGGATTTTAAATAAATTCGAATAAAATTAGAAAAGCGATAATTTCAATTTGAAGACATGAACAAAACGGAGAAAAAAAAATTTATTTACACAAATGACTAGTTCGATTATATCGAAGTATCGATATTCGAACAAACATGTAGTGCTACACATGTATCATAGTCTCAAAAAGTTGGTTCTTCGACTGATAAGTACAACTAATAGAGTACACTGTTGTGTCTGTGGAAATTTAACATGGCAAATAAGTTCAAAAATTGGCACATAATTTGTATTCGAATTTTTTTTTTTTTTTTTAAAGACCTCAATATTCTTTTGAATATAAAAATAAAATAGAAAATTCAAATTTTTTATATTTTATCAAGAATTTAAATTACTATGGCGTACATATATATTTGAACCTAATAATTTTTTTGATCATACATTCTTTTAGAATTCGAACGAATTTAAAATTGAAAATGAATTATAAAAGTAAATTTTATTTAAATAAATAAATCATTATTTAGTTATTTTCATTCATTAATTGAGCACCCTATATTATCAAGGTAAACATAGGATTTTAGAATTTTTTGTGTATTTGTGAAATTAAAAATAAATTAAAAAAAAAACAATGAGCTGAATGTAGTTATGAGTAAGTTTTTGAACACATAAAGCGATCTCTATTTAATTGAATTAGTCAAAAAAGCTTTTTAAATTCTATTTATGCAAGCGCTTGCTTAGCTTTCAATTTGTTGATCTTATCTATGATTATGAGAGCTGGACCATAGCTCACATTGAGATCTTTGCGTAAATTATCTTCAGAAATAAGAGTTAATGAAAATCCATCAATCTCTTGTTTCAAAAATTCTTCGGCATTCTCTTTTGAGGTAACCTCTGAAATAAACTCATAAGTATCCTTTACGGACCATTCATAAATGTTAGTTTTTTCCCATCTGCTTTCAAGACGAGGTGGCTTAAATTTAGCCTTTAATTCATCAATTTTTTTAATTAATAATAAAATAGGACCAAGTTTAAGTTCGAATGTTCGTAATATGGGTACGGTGAGTAAAGTCAATGCAATTCCATTAAATTCTTCTTTGAGAAGTGTATCGGCGAATTCTTTGTTTAACACGTTGGTGAGAAATTGGTGAACATCATGCTTAGACCACTCATAAATAGTCTTTGAGCATAATACATGATCTACGATCAAATCAGATTTAATTTTTGGTGTTGAAGTAGAGAGATCAGTTAAGGAAGATGAATTATTTAAATCGTTACTATTCTCTGAATTTAATGACTTAGATTTCTTGGCCTTTTTCAGTTTTTTGAATTTTGGACTTTCTGCTAAATGATCTTTATCAATTTTAGTAACATTGATAGCTTGATCAACAGACTCCTTCATCGTGTTATTATCGACACGCAATTCCTCATCGACTTTGAAATCATCGACTGGAAATGGCTTATCACTTTCATGGATCAAATAACCGGAAACATTATGAACGAGAAGTACACGTGGCTTAACAATCGAAACATTACGTTTTTTTTCTTGTTTGGCTGTCATTTTTTTACTTTTTGAATTCTTCGCTACCTTATCGATTGCATCGAATTCTTCTTTTTTTAATAACAATTCTTCATTCATCTGTTGAGTGGACTTGTGCGTTTGCTTATTTAGTTTTTCTTGTTTTGTTTGTTCTTTAGTTTCAATCATAGAAACACCTAATTCGTTTCTTCGTTTAGATATTTTACGTTGATCTTTCTTTTTTTCTATCACGTTATTTTCAACAGTTGGAAAAACGATTGAAGATCCATTCACAGTTGATTTATTGACCGTTTCTTTTTTTTTCTTAATTATCTTTTTGGATGTTTCTTTTGCTGCAGACGTAGAAGGTTCTGTTACTCTTTCTTCTGATTTATCGTTTGATGTAGGTGCTCTAACCAGCAGAGTACCATTTTGATGAGGAACAAGAATTGGTGTTTGTAAAGCGGTCGTATGATTAGATACCGGCGCATGTAAAAACAATTGTTGTTGAGCCGATGTTTGAGGAGGTATTAAGATAGGAGGATTAGGTGGCCAAGAGATAGATTGAATTGGACTAGTAAGGAAACCATTTGTTTGAATACCGGGTAAAATATTAGATCGAGATTGTAGATTAGCGGTAGGTTGGCTAGGTATGATCTAATAAGTGATAAGTTTTTTATTATTTAAGTCAAAACATCATGATCATATAATCAAATTAAAAAAAACTTACAATCGATTTTGTTCGAATTTGTTGCTGCTGAGCGAGTAAATTTGGATCAATGAATACTGTTTGTGCTGAATTACTCGTATCACTATTCGTTTTAGGTGCTATTAATTGATTATGACCTGTGCCAAATAGAAAATAATTTGAAATAAATTTTTTGATTTTAAATACTGATTAAGATTTGAAGATTTTATCAAAAAAAATTTTTTTTAGTGAATGTCATAAGATGAATCAATTTTTTACCCGATAAAAACATTGGAGATGTTATCTGTGGTTGTGAATAAATTAATGGTCTTTGTTGATTTTGAAGAAGTTGAAGAAATGATTGATTAGCAGATGGTGTCACAGTATTTTGAGCAGCAATTGAGGTGAACACATTTGAAGTCGGTGGCGTTATATGATTGGATGAGGTTATAATAAGAGGATTTGAGACGATTAATGCATTTGCATTGTTTTGTTGAGTATTAGATGTTGAGACCATTGTTAAGGTGAATAAGCAAGTAAAAGATTTTAATTGTTATACAAACAGAAATAGATGTACCTGTAAGATAATTAAGTCTACGAAAAAATGTTAAAAAGCATTTTTAATTTATTCATTTTCACCTAAGTGCACTTTTTAATTGTTTATTATCAACAGTTAAACTGTTGATACAAAAGACAAAAAAAAATTGAATTTTTTTTTCTTGTTTACAAAATTCAAAATAGAATCGCGGACTTCAGCGACACCTTGCCTATAAGTTGGGCATTGAAAATCACCGAAGATTTGTAATAAACGAGAAAAAATTTCATAACAATGGTCTGTGAGAATAATGATTATCATGTATAAATATATAAATGAAATCATTGAAAAAAGTATTTTATGATAAAATTTTTTATTTATCATAGATTCACAAAAAAAAAAAGAAAAAAAAAAAAAGATTCACTAACAAAATTATCATAATAATTCTTCATGAACATTCAATTCGTTCAAACTTTCTTTTACGTTTACCCTGATTTAGTACTCGTTTGTCTTTTTTAAATGCATTATTTGAAGGCATGCAACCAGGGCCCCAAAATTTTCTCGGATTCATTTGATATCTGAGAAGCTGAAGTTTTCTGTTGAAAAAAATTTTATAAAAATCGATTTCAAGTTGCAAGAAAAATAAATATCTAATAATTTACCTAGATTCAGTCATCTCTTTCGCATTGTATTCGAATGATACTTTAGTTTCTATATTTCTGTTCATAATAATCTGATTAGGTGTTTGCATTGCATTTACTTGATTGATTTCATTTTTTTTCATTTTACTTTGATTTTCAAAATTTTCTATTTGATTGTTGCAATTATCCTCATTTTTTTTAGTTGTTTTTTCATTTTTCATTTTGATCCAGGTAAGAATTATATCCCAAATTAGACTGTTTGGTGCCGTTGTCTTTATTGAGTCTGGATTAGTGTGAGATTGCGAAACTTCATAACCAGCATTCAAAATTGCAGATCTGAAATCACTCATTGCAATCGGTGACATTCGTAAAGATGGTTTAATTGCATTTATTGAATAAAACAGTGGTGTATCAGGCAATTCTTCACTCACCATGTAAATCATTCCTTTTAGCCTCCTGTAGGAGGCAAATCGTTGCTTGCCAATTTCATCATTTTCAGATTTGTTCAAATTTTTCTTCAACATATCAACTTTAAATTAAAAAAGAAACAAAAAATTTAAGCTGATTTGAAAAATCAAATTATGTTTAAAATATTACCGAATTCGTAATCATGAAGTCGTTTATTCCAAATGGGTCCTGAAACACGAAAAGTTGAGTTACAATAAGGACATTTACGATCGACAGGTGGTCCAACCGTAAGTGAATATTTGATACTTGTCAGTTCGTTTTTGCTTTTCTTGTTAATGTTATGAGTACAGAAATCAAGCAGTTTAAAGTAATTACAGCCTACACATGAATAAACCATAGAGGTTTTATTTGCCGATTTTTTAGCTTCATTTGGACTAGTAAATATCTGTACAAAAACACGAACATAAAAATCGATACTTAATGATAAAAGAGGTAGAATGTGACGGCCATACTTGAGAGCGGCTTGGTCAATTGATCTCAATAAGATTCTGAGAGCGAATTCATGACAAAAATTTCCTTTTATTGAAATCGAACCATATTTTGCAAAACAACTTTCAGGTGCATTACCACACAATATTGCCACATCAGTCGCAGTCACCTAATAATAAAATAGTTAAAATAGTTATTCTTTTTCATTAATTATTATACATACCATCAAAAGGCCACCATCGACGGCACTTTGCACTAGAGCATCGAGAAAAAGACCAGCACTACCATATGGATCTAAATCTACACATAAATATTGCTTATCTTCATATCGACTTTTATACATAAGAAAATTTGCATCCTGATTTTCAATTGTGATTCGATCTTCTAAATTATTAAATTGAACATTATGCTTCATCACTGTAATTGCATTCGAATTTATATCGTTTATATAAATTTTATTGATCTTGTTTAAGTGTTCTAATTCTTTTGCATATCTAATTCCCCTTAGGCCACTTGCTTAAGTGAATTGATTTAAATCATAAATCTTTAGCAATACGTTAATTTAAAATTTTTCAAATAAAAATTACCTGAGAGTGCATCTAATATATTTAATTCTTTGCCTACTAATTTTTTTGCTTTCTTTGATCGCTTCCATAATTCATTTTCAAGAAATGTGTCTAGAACTAATATCGATAAATCCCGATTGAATTCTTGAGCCGGGTTGTAAAATACTGTATTTGGTAGATAAATACTTGTCTTACCTTCCTTGATCAACTCACAGCTAATCTTTTCCAAATCAATAAATTTTTCCATTCTTTTATTGATAAAGATCAATTCAAAAATTATTATGTTGATATGAAAAAAAAAACGTGGGTTTGTTTATAATATTAAAGATAACTTTTTTTGGCGCCACATTTTAAGAGAATAGTTAGCTTCATAATTATATTATTAAAACTGAGATTTAAGGAAAAAAATTACTCAAAAGATTGATAAACTTGTAAGCTAGGATCTTATATGCAAATATTTACTTAGTTTGCTAAAAATTTTAACTTATCTCGAGTATGTGATTAGTTCCAGTAAATTAAATTTTAAATCAATGTACGAAAAATTAATTTTAATTCATTTGATAAATTAATTTAAGCCATATAAATGTAACACCATTAATTACAATACAAAACGTTTAAAAGTTCAGATTGAAACACAAAAGAGATTAAATTTTATACATAATCCAGAACAATATTTTCATAACAACTAATTAAGGATAGTCATGTCAAGTGGTCCAATGTTTTGATTAAAAATAAGTCCAAAATGATTATTTTTTTTTCTGACAAAAATCAAAAATAAAATTTTTGTTTCATTTTTTTCAAATTTGCTTGAATTCATCATTTTTAAATTTAGCTAAGTTTGAAATAAAATATATAAAAGATATTTCTATTACGTTATAATATAAATACAAATGGATAGAAGTCATAAACGTTGAAGTAATATTTTGTATTGTCCATAATAAAACAAAATAATTACTGTACAAATATATCCTTAAGTTTATTTTAAGCAGATATCAAATTCATTCTTGTCCTGTTAATACAACAATATGATCATTGCATAATTTCCTTAAATTTGGTATATCATCAACGTCTTCTAAAACTCGTTCTAAGAACGCCAACCTATTTAAAAATAAATTTAATAAAAGAATACACTAAGATATTTTTTTTTTGTGAATAAATTACCATAATAATTTTTGATTCTCATCCTCTACACGAAAATGGGTATATTGATTTAGTAATACCTCAATAATTTCTTGTCCACACTAAAAAATGCAACAATCAATTAGTTTTATTTATTATAATAAGATTTATTTTTATAATTACCTGAAATTTGGCAACGACCGATGCATCGTCAAGTCCATCAGCAATTTTAAGTAATAAAGCAAAATCACAGTTTTTGATCGTCTTAATTGCATCAATTAATACTTGACCATAATCCAAACAATAGAGAGTTTTATCTTTTTGCATGACAACAAAATGAAAATTATCTACTTTAAGTAAATCGGATATGATAATTGTCTTTTGTTCTGGATCTTCAAGCACTTGTAATGCTTTGAATATAAGCATACAACCCTTTCGAATATGAGCTACATTAAAATTTATATTCTTATTATCCTCTGTCGTTAAAATTCCGTTGAATAATTTGTCGCACAATCGTTTACGTTCTTCTAAATGTGTTTTTTGAGCTTTTGGTGGCAAGGCAGCAATTTTTTTATCTTCATGGTCAATTTTGAGTATATTGGTCAAATCGCGTTCAATATCCAAAAGAAGTCTTCGAAATTTGTTTAGTTCTGTTCGACCATGCGGTTCAATATTAATATTATCACTTTTTGCAGTAAGCTTTTCAATTTTGCTATTAAAATCAAGCAATTTTCGAGGATAATTCACATTGAATGTGCGAATTTTGCCAAGTGAGCCACTAAAATCTGGTGGAACGTATGGTGTAGTTTCAAGTTTCAAAGTTTCATTACCTATTGATTTCATACTGCGTTCGGGTATCACAAGTTGAGGTGCATTGTGTTTTTCACCATTGATTTTATCACGTTTCTTTAATTCTGCAACTATTTTTTTAGTCTGATAATTTACAAAATAATAATCTTGTACATATGGATCATCAAATTCAAGTTGAATATGTTGTATGCGTTTTAGTCGATAAATATCTTTTGGTGTCATAAGGCCAGAATACTCATCTTCAGATCTATTTGCATGATAATTATTATACCCACTGTTTTTTTGATAATTTTGTTGATGATTCAAGTTTTTGTAATATGGTCTGCTATCGTAACCAGTTTCGTTTTTAATGTGATTTTCACTTTTGATCATCTCGAGTGGATTTAATGGGTTAGGTATCAATGATGGATGATAGTTTCTAACGAGCGATTGGTACCGATCACGTTGATGATTATGTTCATTTTTATAGTTGTGATAATGTTTATCAGGGCCATTATAATTATCGTAATTTGTATTATGATTTTTAATCACGTTATTATTTAACTGTTGGTTCAAAATTTCTGATTTTTCAGCTTCATCTACTTTTTTCATTAATTTAGAAAATTGATTTTCACCTAATTTTGGAAATTCACTTAAATTATCAATATTAACAGAAAATTTATTATTTAAATCAGATAAAGCAGATTGACTAAAAGAGTTTTTTAGGTTTTTTAACGACATTTTAATAGGTATATCGTTTGATTTCTTTTCTTGCAATAAGTCTTGTTCGATTTCTTCAAGAGTTAGTGCACGTTTAACATGAGTGAATTCAAAATTACTATTTGGATTATTACCGCTGTCAAATTGCTGATTTATTTGCCGATCAAATTGAAAGTTCGTTTGCGATGAAATATTGGTTTCAGAATTATGCAAATTGTTTGAATTAGTTAAGTTATTAAAATTATTATCATCTGGACCATTTTGCTTAAAATTGTTATTCAAATTCATGAATGCGAATGAATCACTCAAAGAAAAACCATTTTGGCTACCATTTATTATTTCATGCTGTTGAATAAGTTGATTAATTTGTGGATGAATGAATTGTTGTGAATTGACAAGATAATTGTAAGGAATCGAGTGCATTTCTTGAAATTGATTAATTTGTGAATGATTAAACATCATTTGATTTCCATTTTGCATTTGATTAATTTGTTGTTGAATGATTGTTTGATCCATATTATTCTGAATCAATTGCATATTTTCATGAGATAAATTATTTGTAATATGAGCCACATTATTTTCCTTTGATAATTCTTCACAATTATTTTGTTTATCAGACTCCTTACAATGTTCGTCAGCGAGTAATGCATTTAACGTCTGTTCAAAATCATAGTTATATTTACTGGCAACAATTTTCAAATCAATATCAGATATTCTTTTACCAACGGCATTTCTGAGCTTGTTCACACATGTTTCAACTTTATCTGTTGAAAAAATTTGAATA
The DNA here is from genome assembly GCA_023170135.1 of Acarapis woodi. Lineage (NCBI taxonomy): Eukaryota > Metazoa > Arthropoda > Arachnida > Trombidiformes > Tarsonemidae > Acarapis > Acarapis woodi. The sequence continues at coordinate 12,658 of BLXL01010982.1, forward strand.
AATCATTAAGTTTGTCAATATAAATAATAATTTATTATTAGTTTCTAATTAGACGAATAAATTCATACGATTATAAAGATCTTGCGCTGCTTCCCAATCATCCGTTATCGGATCACCGAACGTCTCATCATTAAGCTCATCATCAAATTCGTCTACAAGTAAATTTTCATCATCTGCTAATAATGATTGATCAGTTTCCTGTGAAATTTTTGAATACGATAAATTAGAAAATGAAAAATCTTAGATAAGAAATTTAAAAAATGAAGATAAATTAATTAATTGCGATCACAATTTAATTTCTGAAGTCTCACATTCACTGTATATTTACCAACCTTTAATTTTGACATTATTTATTATCGAATGTCGAACTAATAATTATATGTTAAAGCCTAACTAGCTTCGTCAACAATCGAAATTCAAAAACTCTTAATTTTACTTATTTATTAAAGAGTGAAATAGATTCTAATTTTCTGCGGCAAGATATTTAGAAACAATTTTTAGAGAATATGCTAAGCTGACTTGCAAACAATTAAAGTTTTTTAAGCCGAATTTTTGCCGGTAAATTCAAAAAAGAATTCAATCAAAAATTGACGCTTATGATTTTAGAAAAATATTTGAACTCAAAAAGTGAAAAAGATTAAATTACTTAATAAATGGCCATTTATTAATTTATTTTTGGTTATTTTTGTAAGTAAATCTTAAAATCAATTTCTATAAATAAATATAAAAAATGTTAATTTAAAAATCGGCGGCTCGATAAAAAACGAAACATGAAAGCGTATTTTTTTCTTATAATTTCAAAACTTACAAATGATCCTCATGTCAAAAAATTTTGAAATCTGGAGGTTCCGCCATTCAAATTTAAGCTATCTCTTATTCTCAAGAAAAATCTTTTTCGATTATTTATTTTCATATTTTATTTAAATAAATAATTGATCTATTCAATATCCAAAAGTAAAGTTTAAATAAAAAAAAATGATGACACTCGAAGACTATGTTGAAATGTGTAAACAATTGACTAATGATGAAGCTATCATTGAACTTTTGAGAGAGGTGCTTGAACATCCACAGATTTTTGTATTTGGTGAATTGTTGCAATTACCGATTGTACAAGCATTGAAAAATTCATCCCACAAATGGTTCAATTTACTTGAATTGTTTGCCTATGGAAAACTATCCGATTATGACGAAAAATCAATGCCTCCTTTAACTAATTTGATGATTAAGAAACTACGTTTACTCACTATTGTTACATTGGCTACTAATAGGAGTAAAAAAGTAGCCTATTCAGTGCTCAGTGAAGAATTAAAAATAAGTCATTTGAGAGATTTAGAAGACCTAATAATTGAAGCTATTTATTCAAATCTGATAAAAGGGAAACTTGATCAAAAAGCGATATGTTTGGAAGTCGAATCCACATTAGCCCGTGACGTCAAACCTGAAAGAATCGATGATATTTCAAGCGTACTTTTGAATTGGATAACAAATTGTGATAGTATATTAAACAATATAGAAAAACAAAGTAGAAATGCTAATTCTATAAAATCAGATGAATTGGCAAAAAGAGCTGAACTCGACAATTACATTAGTCAAATTAAAAAAACAAAAGTCAACAATCACGAAATGGAAGATGCCGGATGGGAGGTTAATTCAATGCAGCAACATGAATATGAGAAAAGTAGGAGAAATAATTATAAAACATCAAAACTTTCTGTAAAGAATCGAAATCATCGATTTTAAATTTATCTGCTTATTATTCAAGTTTGATCTATTGAACAATATTCATCTGAATTTAAGTGAAATCACATACTTTATAGAATAGTGTGAAAAAAGTATTATTTCTTATTTTAAAAAATTAATTATTCATAACAGAGATTTAGATAATTAATAAAAAATTTAGCAATAAGATCAAAAATAATTAATAACTCAATTTGTTACAACCAAAATTCCTATTCTAATGAATTGAAATGCTCGAAAATAACTTCGGTCATTTCAGCTTTCAAATGTTTAGTGAACTCATCAAAAACATCTTTCAGACTTTTAACTTCGTCTTGTATTTTGTTAATTTCCTTCATCAATTCTTTAACTTGAGATTCTTCTGATTCGCCAACTGAATTAATGACTTCATTTGTATCTGTGTTTCTCTGATATATTTCATTATCTATACTTGATTCTGAATCACAATCATCATTTGAATCATAGGAAATATTTTGATTGTCGAATTCAAATTCTAAACTTTCGTTGTCGAATGTCGCTGTTTCATTTTCGAAAGAATCACTATTCCAACTATTCTCATCGTCTCTATCAGAATTAGTAATCAAGTTGTTGATCTGCTGTTCCATTTCCTCGTTTTCATTTTTAAACAAGTTCGCATTTTTCTTTGAGATAATATAATCTTCCATATTCTTTAGCAGCAATATTATCAATTTTCATTATATAAATTAAAAAACAAAAAAAATTGACAACTAAAAATTTTTCAACAAATATTCACGACTATTTAATTTTTTTATTTTAAATTTATTTCAAGTATCTTCATTGTTAAAAAGTAAATAGTATTGAAAAATTGTTTACAACTAAATATAAATTTTAGTCTTATTCGATCAGTAGCTTGCTACACAACTATGAAAATGATAAACTTCATCATTATCATAAACACCAAGTTCGGTCATGCAAATTGAACAAGATACTGGATAAACCTCACTCTTTGATTCTGAATTTGTTGATAAATTTTGTTTATTTCTCTTGCGACGTTTATTGTTTCGTTCAACTATAGGATTTTCGAAATCAATTTTACAATTGAAAGTAAACATTGCACGATACTGATTTTTGTAAATGCAGTGCTGTTGAGTATCCATACTTATCAGAGACAAACCTAATTAAAATAAATAAAAATTTATTTTAGTAAGTAATCATTATATATATTATATTATTTCTGGTTTCATAATTTCAATAATTAATACATCAAAAAATAAATTAATATAACTTACAGCAAGGACAATTCAATGTTGCATCTGATTTATATTTCGTCTGATCATCAAATTGATGTGATCTATTCAGCATTTGTACAAAATCTTCATCCTTATCATCCTCATTTGGATCATAAAAATCATCTTCATTCTTGAATCCTAATTTTTCTTTGCCGATTTCCAAATTATGTTCTGATCTTATCTTAGCTTCAATAAATGATTCGAAATCTTGCAATAAATCTTTCGTGTTATCATCTCTGGCTTTCTTGTCACTATATTGAAAAAGAGGTTAAAATTAATTTCAATTTTTCATTTAAGCAACTTGAATTAAGTTTTGTTTAAGATCAAATTAATTTGTGGTGCAAATTTACCTGCTAGCCACATCGTCCTCACTGTCTGAACTAATACAATATTCATTCATTATAGAATTAATTTTATTGAAAAAAAAAAAAAATTTTGAAGTGATTTTATTGACTTGCAATAGTTTTGCCTTTTAATTCTTTAAATTACTAAATTATGTTATTTTCGAAAAATAACCTTACTTAAAACTTAAAAACTTTTTTTATAATTCGATAATTTTTAGGAAGAAAAAATATCATGTCTTATTAAAACGATATCAATTGAAATTCGAATTTTTTAATTTTTATAAAACATAAAATAAATTAGAAGTAACAAATTTTTGTTCCAAAAAATGTTTAGGACGTTGTTGAATTTTAAATTGTTTTGATTTCTGAATAGGCTTGAAAAACAAACATGCTCTTTCATAACGGCTTAATTCGAATTTCGATTGATAGTTAAAATTTAGTTTGGACGATTTGCAAGTGAACTGAGAAATCTTCATAATTTTAATTTTCCTTGTAATGCACTTTGTAGCAAAAATAAACTAAAAAATGAAATAGCAATAAATTTAGAAATCCTTCAGACAAATGGGGAGTTTTTCCTAATTAAAAATTGTCAAGTCTTGTATTAATATTATTAAAGATTTTATTTCAATGAGACGCACGTGAAAGCAATATCTATAAATCTGATTTCCATAACGAAAAAAAAAAAAAAAAACTAAATTCTAAACTACAGAGTAACAAATCAAATAAGATAAATTATAAGAACTCTAGTTCTATCCACATTCAATCTTAAGCATTTCGAGATAAATTTCTGGCCCAAGTATTGTTCAATAGATCAAACTTGAATAATAAGCAGATAAATTTAAAATCGATGATTTCGATTCTTTACAGAAAGTTTTGATGTTTTATAATTATTTCTCCTACTAATAGGAGTAAAAAAGTAGCCTATTCAGTGCTCAGTGAAGAATTAAAAATAAGTCATTTGAGAGATTTAGAAGACC
>BLXL01010983.1:0-10102 GCA_023170135.1 Acarapis woodi
CGTGATTTTGGTTTTTGTATTTTAAAATTTCCTAGATATTTGTGATTCATCGTAATATCCATTATAAAATCAATGTGAGTACTTTTCTATGGAAAAAAATTTCAAGTATTTTTTTTTAAAAAACAAAAATTTTACCGTAGGACTTAAAAATATCTGTATCATTTTTTTTATTTTTAATTTAGTAGATTTATCAAATTTAAATATATTTTTTACATATTCTTTTTAATAATTCGTTTTTTTGTCATGACACATGAGCGAACAACTCTTCGATGATAGAATCAGAGAAATACTTTGTGTAACCTGTTTAATGTTATTTGTGAATTTTTCAATTTTTTAATATTTATATTCTATGACTAAAAACCTAAAATATTTTAATTATTGATTATTCGATATTTTGTTAAATCAAATTAAAATAATACTGTTACTTTCTTTATGTTTATTGAAACGACAATTTAAGATTTTTGTTCATTTTTATTTGGAAAAAAAAGAAATATTATAATGATCTAAGAATGATGAAATTGTGAAAAATTCTTTATTGCGTTTTGCTGAGTCCGATTTTAATTTGCCAAAAAATTTAGTTCAGCGAATTTAACCGTTCAAATTCGAATATTGAATAAATTTTTTAAAAATCTTTTCTATGGATTTTAATAAAATAATGGTTCATAACCCCCAAAAGTTTATATAGAATAGTCCGATAATCAGAAATTTTAATATTAATAAAAAAAATAATGTAAAATAAATTTTCTTCAAGAATTTCTATGCTGGTAACAAAAATAGCAAAAAAAAATCTTTATCTTCTTGTATGCGACAAGATATTTTTAGAAAATTATTATTATATTCCGATATTTGGTAGTCTAGTCGTTTTCACGTTTGTATTTTTTATTTTTTGAAATTATTGAGATGTTTGTTTAAAAATAAGAAATAAAGTACCAACATTGATTGATTTGATTGTGCATTAAATGAATTTCAAGTTCGAAAAATCACTTTTTCTAAACAAAAGAATAAAAATATTCGAAACCATTTTTGTATTTAATTAAATAAATTTAGATTTATAACGAAATCCAGATATATAAGAAGTATCTCAATAAACAATAAATTCATTATTTTTTGTCTTCTCAGGTACGCATGTCCGTCATTATAGGTATTCTAGTTTTTTTTTTTTTTTTTGCTAAAGGCATCTAATATAATCCAACCGAAAAATGAAGGTAAAAATTATTTGCATATAATGAATTTTGCAACGATTCTGAATCGTATTATGAACAAGAATATATGAAGACTGTTAAATATTAAAATTTGACTTTATGAAAGAAAAATAAGTCTTGTTTGAACCACTTTTAATTTAATTCTATTTTTTTGTGTGATATATCATTTGCTTAATTTTTTCGTGATCATCTTACATAGCAGTCTTTTTTCTGAAAAATTAATTTTTTTGTTTTATGTGAATTTTCATTTTACATTTAATTCCTTCTAATAAATTATAATTCATTTAGGGTGAATTTTTTTTTTTTTTTTTTCATTAATTAGAATGCGCTTAATTTGAAAGACTAGTATTATCTTGAAAATTACTTACGAATCACAGATTACTTCCAATTATTTTTGATTGTTATTTTGATTATTAGTCACATATTTTAATATATAAATTCACAAAATAAAGGAAAATCAATGATCAGATAAATTTCTTTAACATTTTACCTTTATTTTTTTTAAGTTTAATTTAATTTTTAATTTTTGAATCTATAATGAAAATTAAATCTTGGAATCTTCAAGAATTCATAAATTTTAAAGATTATGTCTTATTTAAGAAATTTTTAAATTCTTAAAAAAAAAATTTTTATTGGCTGTAGTTTGCTATTTTTTTCCTTTTTTTTTTTGATATACAATAAATAAAGTTTAATTATTTTGATTATGATTTGAGAATTTTGAATCTAGTTCTTTTAGAAATCTCATAAATTTTAATTTCACTCAGAAAATTGTGTTTAGAATTCTGATTATTTTAGCTCCTAATAAATTTCAACAAATGCTACGTTGATAAAATTTTTAATTATACATAATTTCTCTGATAATTATAGACAGATTGAATACATTTGAAGATGGAAACATTATTTGCAATGTTGAGTGCAAATTATATCTATTGGAAACGTTCAAAATTTTTTAAGTTAGTCAATGTTACATTTTCGTAATTAATAATAAATAAAATTTACCTGTGTAAAAGCACTATCAATCAATTGGAAAATAATATTAAAAAAATCTAAGCTAAATGCCTCCGCAAAAAAATTTTTTTTTCGAAAATTATAAATTTTATTTTTCTCTAGAAATAAATTTTTTTTTTTTTTGCTTTGTTATATAAATAGTGTAGATATAAGAACTTTATAATTCGTCAAATTTATCTTTTCAAATTTTAAAAGCTCTTTACTGATAAAAATTATTTGCAATGTTAAATTTATATATTGAACGTATATGACCATACCTTTTATTATTTAATTTATATAATTGAATAGTGCGATTATATTTTATTTATCAATTTTATTTTTTTTCCAAGTGTGGAATTTACATTGAACTTTACATAATTTATTTTCTAATATGATCAGGTACTTAAGATTCGAAATTAGTATTTTATGCAGGCTTGAAAATTTAAGGGTCAGAATTTTTATTAATGTATTGGTAACGTGCAAGACATTATTTTTACATGTGCAATCTCTGTGCATTATTTTTATTTTATTTTGGCTCCGTTTGTTTAGCTATTTAGGTCTTGAATCTAATACTTCAAACATATTTTTTATTTTATCGCTTTTGGGGAAAATTTCGAACAATTCGAATTTCTATCATTTTTGCCTACGAATAAGTAGACTATATATTTACTCTTCCAAAAACTGCTAAACGATTATGAGTGCTGACCTATACTTTTTTGTTGATTTAGTTTATCGGTCTGATAGTGAGAGTTAAATTTGAAGTTAACGGCTCGATTTTTCCAGTTTTTAAAAAAAAAAAAATTTTTTTAGTAGCTTTGATCTTAATAACTAATATTTATAACAATATAATTCCAAAATCTTACTAATTTTATCAATCATAATCTCTTAAATTTTTTTTTTTTTTTTGCTCAGACTTTTGTTATTTTATAACATTATTTTCCTGAGTGTAAGGTTTGATAAAAATTTCTTGCGAATTTCGGGATTGACTTTAGTTTCACTGTAAAAATTTCTTTGGCAACTGAAATCAGTTTTTTTAAAAATAAAAACATCATCATAACTATTTTTAAGTGCATTTTTTACAAAATCTTCTTTATTTAGCTTTCTTATTGAATTAAAATTTTATATAAATTAAAAAAAAAGTGAATTTAATTTCATTTCAATCACAACTTTATTTATTATTTCGATTTGATATTTTTTCACCATTTTTCTTTATTTAAATATAAACAATGTACATGTATTGTTATATCAAATATTAAATTATACAGATATTTTTATTTGACATTTTTAAAGTAAACATTAAACTAATCAATTTCGTATGATTAGTTCATAAATGGAATAATGATTAATAAAATAATAAATCATAATTAGTAATAATTAATAAATTTGAAGTTTTAAGATATATTATATTGATCTAAAATCGAGGGTTTAATTTTTATTTTTTTCTTACAAAATTATTACTGATTCATGAAAAGTGTTATGAATTTATTTTTTGAACTGTTTTTTATAAATTTTTAATATACCGACTTTTTATTACAATATAATTTGAATAATAAAATTTCTTCGTAATATTTGAAAGTTTCACTTACGTATTTAAATTCTAGTTCGAAAAATTTACTTTAAAATTTTGAACACTAATTAATTGATTTATATCTTGAGTTGTAATGATATTCATTAGATAAAACTTAAATTGGGGCTGGTAGTCTAATTTAGCAATAAAAATTCAATAAACCCAAAAAAAAATAATTACAGGTAAAAAATATTTATTTACATTTCAAAATTAAATCGAGGGGGCAGCTATGGATTTGATAGCCTACTCTTATTTTTTCCACTCTGCAAAAAAATAGTTATTTTATGGATAATTTTGTAATCTATTTAATTTTGCATGATTCTAGTGAAATATATTGCTCGATTGTCAGCGACATGTCTTTATGAAGTGGATTTAGAATAAATTATGTATCATTATAAAAATATTATCAAATAATATAATTTATATTTGAATGAAACAAAATGATTACAATTACATTGCACTCATAAATGCTACGGAAAATGAGTCCTTAGTTTTTGCTGAAATAATTTTAAATATTGTCATAATAGTGTGAAAAGTTAATAGAAATCTATTTAAAAATTATCAAAAAGATTTTTTATAATTCCTTTTAAAATAAATTTAGTTGCGAAAATAGTTGTTTTTCGATTTGAAAATTTTGATACCATTTTTACTGATCGCGACGTAAAAATAAAAAAAAGTCAGCTAAGAAATTTTTATTTTCAAAATATGGTTACGAGTTCTTTTTAAATGCTTTTTTAATTGATTTATAAATATTTTACTTTGTTTATTTTCATAATAGAAAATAATTTTGTAGCTCAAGGCGATCAAAAAATTTTCAAAATTAAAATTTATTTACTTTTTTATGTTTTGTTTCATTTTTGATTATGATATGAAAATTTTTGAAGATAAATTCTGCATTAGCCGGTTTTGAAAAATGAATTGAGCTTATAAAAATTTCTCTCACCAATATTCACTGATTTCTCGATTTTCTATAAGCTATTTTAAAAAATTTTTCAGGGTTCGCAGGACAACTTATCTTCTCATAAAAATCTTTTTCGATAAATCCATTTTGAAAATTTCCTCTATATTATGATTACAGTAAAAAAAATAGATAATGGTTTTGGCAATATTTTATTTTTTCTAAATTATAAATAAGTCACAAATAAATTTTCAAACTCTTAGTCGTTTTCGCCATGATATATCTATAATTTGAAACCATTTGATTGACTGACGAGTATTTAATTTTTGTTCTTTATTATCTGAGGTGGCAAATCATTTCGATTCATAATAATTTAATATTAATTATTTCGAACCAAAAATTAAATTATATAAATTAATTTAGTCATTTCTGTTTCATTGTCATTTAAAATTATTGACTTATTATAAAATAAATAATTATAAAAAATATTGTAATTATTAAAAAATTCTTAAAAACAATTCATGCTTTAATAATTGGTATTAATAATTTAAATTATTACGTTTTAATGAGTCCGAAATCTACATTAATTAGAATTTTTCGGAAAAAATTTTTAGCCTTTGAATGAGGCAAATGCATTTTTTGTTTCTCGTTATTTTAAAGTAAATTAATTTTTTTGTAATTTACACTCATTCGAATCAAGTATTTACTATCTTTAGTGATATAATTAGAGTTGATAGTATTCTAAAAAGTCTTTCAATTTTTTAAAAAAAAGGAAGTTACAATCTAAGCAAATAATAACTTTTCGTAATTATATCAAGTACATAATAATATTAGATATTTCAAGTAACCGTATAATTACAATAAGTTTCATACAATAAGTCGGTTCATCTGGCTAGAATTAATAAATTAGATGTTAATTCAATGTTTTCATGTTAATTATTTCAAATAGAAAAAACTTAATGTGTATTTTAAGTCAAGAAAATATTTTCTAAACACAATAGAACTGTGCTTTTTTTTTGAAAATCAACTACAGGGAATAAGATTGATTGTCAGAAATATTAACAGCCTGAAAAGAAGATATAATGTCGTGCATAACATAACTTCATTTAAATATGAACAGTTTGATGTGTTTTTCAAACAATTGAATTATATTCCTACAGTCATATAATCATTGAAATAATCAGAAATGAACTCAAAACTCTTTAGCAGTGAGAATGGTGATGTCATGATCATTCATTTTGATCTTTCGAACAATTTGTTGTTTTGTGGAATTAAAAAATCTATTTTGATCCACTTATTATTTACACTTTTAGCTCTTATTTGTATTTTTTTTTTTATTTATTTCTTATCCTCGTTTGATAATCATCAATTAATTAGTTGTATTTGAGTGAATTGTCAAAATAAATATTATTTTTAATGTTCTGAATTTTTTTTCGCTAAAATTATAGATTAATAATTTTATATTTTATTTTATGTCTTTGTTTTATAAATTTCCAGATCTCTGAATTTTAATTTCTCGAATCTTTAATCGAATATTTTTTTATAGTTTTTGCATCCGACTAATATTTCACCAAATTTTTTTATGTAACATAGTATATAATGAATGATCAACATATTCAAACAATTCTCGTGTTTTTTTTTCAATAATCTTAAAAATGAACTGTAAAATTTAAATTTTTTTTTGGTTTTTCTATATTTTGCTTTAATCATTGGAGATGAATGATTTAAAAACTAATTCGAATGATTAAAATTTTTTCGAAATTCATATATTTTTTAAATAATTCAATTGCCTGAAAATTTCCTATATTTTTTCTCAATGAATTTTCTAATAATACTTTTTTTTTTTTTTTCTACAATTTTTTGAGAATTTATTTTTAAAGCAAAAATTGTCGAGTTTTATCTTTTGATTTACTTATTCTGAGTGATATCAATTTCAAGTTCAAATTAATCTTTACGATTCACATCTTTTATATTTTATCTTTTTTTCCCTTTTTTTTTTAAATAATTTTAATACCTAGATTTTTTTTTGTTGTTTTATTGGATTTTTAGTTTTTTTGCTACAATAGTTGGCAATATAAAGTTTCGTGACCCTAAAAGCATTTTTTCGAATCATATTATTTTAAAAATTTTAATTAAACAATTAAAATATGCTTTATATTTTATATATTATTTACTTGATATCTTATTATAACTATTATTATTTTAAAAATTATTATGTATTAAATAAATCGCGAAATTTTCTAAAACTAACTGATACATATTCTTACTTTGTTTCTAGTTGACTATTGTTTAAAATTTAAGTAAATTATCCTGCAAAAGTAACTTTAAAAAGCCAGTGTTAAAGCACGAGTCTGTTAAAATAATTTTAGCACCTCAATTTTTTCGAGAAACAATTACCTACAAAATAATCTAAATGCTTAAAAATTTCTTTGGCGTTTATTTATTTGTTTATATTATTTTCTTCCTTAATAAACTTTTATTTGTGATTTTTCGCATTTATACATTCAATATACTTATATTTTTGAAAATTTTCTGCTATGAATAAAATCTATAAAACCAAATTAATGATAAATAACTATTCACTAATTTTTCGAATTCAAATTTTTAAATATTAAACTAAAATCTAATAATTTGAAATTGTTACGACAAAGATTGTTTACGCATATATTTATTCTTTCAAATACATCAATTCATCAAAATATGACATTAAAAATAAAGTAGAATTACCATGGTGGTTGGCATTATAAAACATAAAAATTTAATTTTTTTTGTATTTTTGATCTTGATATACATTTTATAAAATTTATATTTTGAAGAATCTATTTCACAAAGATTTTATTGACTTTTCATAATTATTTTTTTTCAATATTTTTTAAATTACCTAAAAAATTTTATAGTATTTTCGATTTTTAGATTAAATATTTTACTATATTCTCTTCATCTATATCATCTAAGAGCTTTACACGACAAATATTTTTTATTTTTGTATGTCACATTATAAATTCGAAATTTCACTTTAAATTATAATAACTAATTTTGATTTTTTTTAATATTTTAAATCTAAAAGTTGAAATTTTTTTGAAATTAAAAATATTATTTGTTTTAAGCGAATGGATGAATATATCACGTATAAAAGATATTAACATGATTGATTCGAATGATTTTTCAAAATTTTTATTGATGGTCTTTCTGGAAATTATTTATATTTTGAAACAAAAAGATCTCGAATTTGCAAATCAATGATCTTTTTTAAGGCAATTTAATATTTGTTAGGCTCAGAATAAATTAAACATTTTAATTAAAATTTTTTCAAGAAAATTTTCTTTTAAAATTATTCAAATTTAGAATGTATATTTGACAAATTCAATTATTTTATGTTGACCAAGATATTTTTTTTTTTTTGAAATTCACATCTAAATTTAAATTAATTGAAAAATTTACTATTGATTTATTAAGAATAAAAATTTTGACATTAATCTAAATTAACATACACTTATTGATCTAAAAGTTTACAGTCATCTTAATTGAATTTTTATTATTATGTTTTGTATCAATAAAATTTTTGAATACCATATACAAATTTTTCAAAAAAATTTGAATGAATTCAAAAGGTTCAATCAATTGAGATAAAAAATCATTGTAACTTTTGATCTATACCTGTGCAACTTTTTCTTCACAATAATCTTGACAATCCTAAATACAGAATATATTTAAATAAAAACTGGATTCTGGTAATCAAATACATAACTTACATGCTTTAATTTTTCGTACTCAGGTGAATAAAGACAAGAATTTATTTTTGAACACAAAGAATTCAAATTGTAAATAAAAAAAATAAAATTTTGGTTTATTTAAATAAAAGTATTTTTGGTTTTTATTTTTAAAATTCGTTCATTTTTAGTAATAGGATATTTGTAAAAAAATTTTCCTAACAAAAGGATTTAATCATTTTTTTATATATTTAGAAATAGTTTATTTAAATGCTCTGAACAACAAAAATTATTTTTTTTTTTTTGTCAATTTAGAATTTTTAAATTTATTCTTTAATTTTTTTTATTGAATTTCAAGGCTTGAAATTTCAAACATCCATAAAAAATTAATTTAAATTCAATTTGCTTGAATTAAAATTCAGGCATATATTAATCTATTAAGCACCGATTACTCATTTATTTTACAAAATCAGGTCTTTTTTATATTGAAGTTCTAGATTTGGAGATTAATTAAAGAAAATAATCGCATCAAAAGACTTCTTGATAATCTTATTGACATTATTAAATATTTCAATTTTAATATAAATTTTTAAAAAAAAAAGATCTGTTTAATATTTTTTCTTAGTTATCTATGATGCATATGTGTGTTATAAATTTTATCAATGCAATTAAAAATGATTATGTATTTTAATTTTAAAAGTTATTATTCAAATTTAGATAACGACATTATTTCAATGATCAGAGTGGTTAATTATTTATAAGTAGCATGGTTTAAAATTATGTCCATTGAATTCAAATGCTATGAATAAATTGACATCAAAATCAGAACAAAAATTGAGTCATAGAATTTTCCATGCATTTTTGTTTTTAAATTAATAAAGTTTAATTATTATTTTTAGTCATTCATTGTGATTGACAAAGATGTTTTTTAACTTATAGAGAAAAAAACTATGTAAATTGAATAAAATCCATTGATCACTTTTTAAAATTATATTTTCTTTTTTTTTTTAATCATAAATTTCGCATATTTTAGTTTTTTCCCAAAATATCATTTAATTTTGAATTTTGATATTGGTTGTAAAAATAATTTGTTCAAATTTCGATCTATACGAAATATATGTTCTATAAAACCTTATATTTCGTATTATTTATAAATGTCATCATGTAGGATATTCAAATGGACGAAGATCAAGTTCACAAAATCTCTAAGATTTGAGCGAACATTAATCTTTAAAATTAGCTTGCAGCATTTCGCGTTCGGAAAATATTTGTGTCAAATAAAAAATATCATTTATTAATGTGAATAGATTTGTCACTGTAATTAGATTAATGTATGATTGATAATTATTCTCATTGAATTTCAAATTATTAATTTCTTTGCAAATCTTAAAAAAGGTTTTATTTTTTTGATACCAATTAAATTGTTTTTTTGAATAAAAAATTTAAATTTGAAATTAAGCTGGCCAATATAGATTATTTGTGCTACATAATTTTATGAAATATATATTATAATTAATAAATCAATTATCTTCAATCATTTCGAATGAAAAATGTATTAACAGTACGTTTGGAAAAAAAGCATTAAGGTAAATATATTAAAATTAATAAAAAATCATCTAATTATTTTCTAAGAGTACACTTTTTTAGTAATATTTTATGAGTAAAAAGTTTCATGCGAAAAATCAAATTGAGTCAGAATAATTTAAAAATATAAAATTAAAAAATTCTATTTTTATTT
>BLXL01010984.1:0-11570 GCA_023170135.1 Acarapis woodi
AAACTTAAAAAGGAATTAAAAGGGAGATTGACGTTGAAAAAGTCCTTGGCATTTTTGAATCCAATATTTTTGCTAGCTGTTTAAGTTTTTGCATTTAATAATGTGTTTGCCGCAGTTTCTCCGATGAGTCTTTTTTTAAATTTAGATTGATTTACATAAAATAATGGAATGACAAATTAAAATAATGATTTAATGATAAAAAGAGACAAAAATTTTTATCTAATAATCAATACTAGTTAATCAAATCAAAAATGATTGGATAAAAAAAAAAAAACAGAAAAAAAATTTAAGTCTTTCAAAAATAATTTCTATTATCGTAATATCATAATGTTTATAAGAAATGAAAATTTTTTGAAAATGATTTTTAAATTAAATCGAGTAGTGATTTGTAAAGGCTAAAATTTTTTTTTTTGAATTTAATGGTTTATATGTAGAAAAACTATAAGATACACACCGAACTATGTTAAATAAAGTTTGTGGATCCTGAATTGATGGTGCACGTTGATGTAAAGCTAACATTCCTACCGGTAAATTAACATCATATAAGAATGCCGGACTTGTCAATTGACTACCTATTACCCCATCGAGTAAAATCCATATTTTGCTGCCATCTAAAAGGCCCAATGTTCTGCTTGTTTCAATCACACGTTTTGTCGTTATTTTGTCACAATGAATCAGCACAACACGACGATGATTTGTTTGAATTTGACTTAGTTCTAGATAAAGCTAAAATGAAATGAAAAATTATTTGGTTACAAAAATATATTTTTGTTTCCTCACATTATGATTGCTATATATATTGATCAATGAAGAAAATTTTTTTTAAAATTAATTTTTGAAAAAATAGCTATCTATAAATTTAATTCGTAAAAATATAAAAATAGGCAGAATATTTCAACCAAATGATTCGAATTATATAATAATTATATATTGAATATCAAAATTTATCAGAGTTATTCATAAAGCGAAAATCTTTCTCTTTTTTGATTATATAAATTTAATACTTTCACGTGTTTCGAATTATCATATTTGACGAATAAAAATTTCTTATCATTTTTGTTAAAATAAAAAAAAAAATGCGTAAACGACAAAAAGATTTTATTTCTTGAAGATTGATAAATTGAATTATCTTTTAAAACGTACACGAATCAGATCGCAAAAAATAATCAGGGAGATTTTCACTTTAAATATATTGGCTTCAAACAAAACTAGTTAGAAAATTGATTTTGAAATAATTAAAATTATAGTCTGAATGACTACTTAGAGCAAAAAATTTTTGGTATAAAAAAATTCAAGTAAAATATGAAAATTATAAAAAATTTGTATTTATATATAAATGGTAAAATAAAATATGATTGTGAAAAAATATATACTTGTTTTTGTAATAGATTTTTGTTGACTTGAATGACCTTAAGTCTGCTCCAAACTGAATCCAAATTTTCATGATTATTTTCAATCCATTCTTTCTTATTATAATTTTTGATTCCATCAATTGACGCAGTATGAGAAGATGCGAATGTCGAATACTTAGCTTGCTGATCATACATTGAATGCTTATTTCTATGAACTTTATTACGCCCATTTTGACGACATAATTGATTTAATCTGTTAAATAAATTAAAATTTGAAAAATTTTTTATTTTATTTTACATAAATCTATTATTAGTGGGAAACAATGTTAGAAAACTAATTCAACAATTGATGCAGACTAATATTTTAAGTTCTTTTGACTATCTACTTATGATATTAACAAAAATTTTTATTTTTGTGTCATTCTATTTATCTCTTTATTACCATATGCGAATAAAAATATTAATTGTAATTTTATGATACACAAAACTTGTATTCACATATGAAGTTATAAGGATTTAACTTTCGAATTTTGAATTTTCGGCATGTCAGTGTTCTATACTCGATTAATTTTGTAAAATCTCAAAGAAAATTATAATGAAATTGATTTTTGTTTAACAAAAGAACAAGTCTGTTGTAAATTGACTAGAAAAAAAAAGATACCATTGTTACACATTTTTATTTTTTGTTCAAGATAAAAATTTTTAATCCTAAAAATTTAAAAAAAAAATTAGAACTTTTGAATCATAATTTATGAATTTATCTTTTATATCTCGAATAAAACTTTCGAAAAATGATAAACTATCATTAGCACATGTATGAGTTTTCAAGACAAAGTGATTGCCAATATCAAAACAAATGCTTAGACTAGATTTGATTATTTTGTAAGAATATTTTTCACCTCTATTCTTTAAGTATTTCTTTAGTACAATTTGTAAGTATATCAAATTCGAGTTTTGATTATCATTATATTTCACTTAGAACTAAAATATTTACAATGAAAATATCTCAGAAGCGATAATTCTTTTGAAATAGAAATTTGTCGTCTTTTTGTTTCATTAGTTAAAATTATAATGCAAAAGCATTAATTTTGAAATATAAAATTTTTGAAATATATTCGTTTTTTTTCGAAATATCTACTAAATGATGAAATTAATATTTGTATGTTGAATATTTTATTAAAATTTTGATTTTATCTTTAACGAAAAAATGATGGTTTCAAATGACTCATTTTAGTTTTCGATACAGTTCATTTGTTTGTAAAAAGGATGTTTTTGAAATTTTTTCAAAGCAAAAACACTTTTAAGAAAATAAAAATTTTAATCGGTATTTCACCCAAAAATCAATAAATATTTTTGTAACAAACTGTATAAAATTAAACTGTGTTAGCATTTATAGTATCTTAACCAATAATAATCGGATGAATTATAAAATTTAAAATGTTGATCGAATAAAAAAAATTACACACAAAAAAATTATAAAATATTTATAATATTTTCGAAAAAAAAATACTTAATTTTAAAAAAAGCGATTAAAGTTTTTATTCAATTTTTTTTTAAATTCAAAATGAAGTTGCAATTTACCCGCCAGATTAAAATATATTTGATTTTTTTTTCGCATTCGTGCTGACTCAAGCTTGGATAATTTATATCATGTTTTAA
Source organism: Acarapis woodi (assembly GCA_023170135.1). Taxonomy (NCBI): domain Eukaryota; kingdom Metazoa; phylum Arthropoda; class Arachnida; order Trombidiformes; family Tarsonemidae; genus Acarapis; species Acarapis woodi. Next base: position 3,012 of record BLXL01010984.1, read on the forward strand.
AGAAGAAAATTTTCTTAAAAATGATATTGATTCTATTCACATAAAATCTAAAAATTTTTCTGAAAATATCTCCTTATTCAAGAATTTCAGAATATAAATATAAATTCCTTCAAATTTAAAGGTTAAGAAATTAAATAAATTTTTTTTCGAATTGAATTTTCAGATATAATTTCAAAATATTTTATTTTGTACAAATAAATATTTTAATTGCAAATGGAATTAAACAATATTTTTAATAATTTTCGATATTAATCAATCTTCAATCTAAATTTTTTAATTCACATATAAATTGATTTATTTGTGTATATATCATGCGAAAAACTTGTATGCTGAATAATTTTAATAAATATTTTAAATATCTTCGATAAATAATTTAGTGAATTTAGTACCTAGAATTTATTGGTTCAAATCTATTTCAAATGTGCAAAAAAGGCAAAAACGAATGTAATTTTGAGAAAATAAGAATGATTTTTGTTAAAATTAAAATGCTCAAATATTGAATAGTTAGCATTTATTAAGGAATTAATAAAAATATTATTTTTATTTATTACAAAAGTAATTAAATATTTAAAATTCTTTAGTATCAAAAATTTAAATAAATTTTTTCTAATTAGAACTAAATTTTTAAAGCATGCAAACAGTAAAAGAAATAAACCTGTATGAGAAAAGGTCTGAAGCAGATGTATCATCAATTAAAAGTATAGCATCGAACCAGTGCTGAAGTTTGAGTAAAGAAAATGTTGCATCAGCTAAAGCAGAAATTGGCGAATCAAGGCTGAGTTGCATTGAATTTTCATTGGATTTATCCTAGAGAAATTAAGAAAAGATTATAGTACAATTTTTTCATCTGATCACAATGGCTGATAATAATAATTTAAAAAAAAAAAAGTCGAAAATTATAATTAATTATACAGAAAAAAATATTACTGCAAAATTATTTATGAATATTAAAAAAAAATCACAGTACGTATTATTATTTAAAAATTTAAGACTAGATGAAATTTTTTTCTATTTAGACAGAAATTTTAGAAAAACTTGATAATTTTTAAATAAAGAAAATTCACTGTAGATAAAATAAAAAAGTATTGGATGTTATAATTAAATGCAAGTGTCTAATAGATGTTAATTAAGTTTAGTCAAATTGATCAAGGTATTTTACTTCTGTTATTAACGAATCGTATATCAAAAAATGTCGGAATGAATTTATTGATATCGAAAAATAAAAAATACGATTGAGCATAGAACATAAAACGAATAATGTTTATATAAATAGGTCAAAGTTTAAAATTGAAAAATTCGCGTAATTTTTGGATTCCAATTTTTAAAAAGTTTATCTCTCATTAATGAATAGAACAATTCATAAAACAAATTCGAAAAATAATTTTTGAAATAGAACAAAATGAGTTAAAAAATAACTAATGATAATTTTTTGGTACATCAATCAGCAAGATACATGACATTAATTTTTATAAAGATAGTGATTGGTTTAAGCTTAAAACTTTACCCATAATAATTTCTTTTTATATTTAAAATACCTCAAAAAGTTACAGTTATTCAAAAATTTGTTATAGATCCTATAAAATTTGCAACACATCATTAAAGACACAAGTATTTTTTCAATGATACTTCAAGCTTTAAAGAGTTTACGATCGCTGACTTGAAAATAAAAGACTATCATCTAAATGATATTTTGATGTGTTAGAAACTAAAAGTATAAAAACTTCAGGTTCAAATTTAATATTGAGGAAATTAAATAATCTTAATATTTATTTAAAAAATAGCTTACACTAAAAGAAAAATTAATTTTTAGAATTGTTTCTAAGAAATTATGTTTCATAATTAATGAAAATTAATAAAATTTCTGAATAAATTTTTTAAAAAAAAAGATTTGAAAATTTTTTTATCTTAATTAAATATGAGAATTTCAACAGTAAACTATTTTAATTTTTTGTTAAGCAGTTTGGTCATTTTTGAAATTTGTTTTTACTAATCCAATAATGTTCAATAGGTGCACTTGTTTTGGCATAATTAATAAAGTTCGATAAATTTTCCATCATTAATGATAATATGCTATTTTGATAGAATGATTAAAGATAACAATAAAAATCCTAGTTTTTCTAAATCTATTTAAAAATCTATCTAGCTCTTTCAACTTTTCACTTTGTTTTTTAAAATTTGCTTTTATTTCTAATAAATTAATCTGAATACTTAGGAAAAATAAAAAAAACATCATTGTAATTATATTTCGACTTCATAATAGCCAAAAAAATATTTTAGTCATTGTGTTAAATTTTTTATTTAATTAAGACAATTGAATTAATTTTTCTAAAAAATTAAAAAAACAAAATTCAAATACATTTGTACAATTATATCTTTCAAGAAACTTAAGAATTTCTTTATTCAATATTTTGAAAAATAATAAAAAAGTTTATATGTAAATATATTATTAATTTTTTCAAATAAAATAATTTCAGCAAGTCAATCACAAATGAAAAAAAAAATATTTTAATAAAAATTGAAAATTTTCTCAATAAAAAGTAGATTTTTCTCAGTTTTAGTGCAAATTTTAAAAATTTATCTAATTTGATTTCAGTAAATGTTGAAAGCAAAAAAAAAAAAGATAAATTTTTAATCGCGAGAAAAAATAAAATTACCTCTGTTAAAAGCTTTTGCAGAGAAGCAGTTTCTTGGTACTCGCCTGTCAATGTTAGCATTGGTATATTACTGATTCGAGCTAACATTTCAAGGTAATAATTTCTTGTCGGCTCAACTAAACTAAGAATCATTGTCGGACGCTGAAGTTCTATTGAATCACATAATGAATTAATTAAACGCTGTGAGGAATTTCCTAAAGGTAGCAAAGAGATCTGAATTTCTCGTTGATGAGTGTAATCTGTAAATTGAGTTGACAGAGATAAATAAGAATTTTCTTGGCGATTTATAAGATTTGAACGTCTAGGGTTCGCTTGCATATAGTGTTCAATGTGCTCTTTGTCGTTGAAAAGTGGATTACTAGAAAAGAATTGATCATTGTGAATTGTTGGCTTACTTGATTTTGAATACTCAGTGTTCAAATTTGAGTGGTATTGCGTTCGATTACGATGATGTACTTGTTGAATGAGGTAGGCATAAAGATGATCTTCGTAGTTTAATTCACTACGATTAAAATGCAAATGATATTTAAATTTATCATTATGGTGGGAATTACCGAATGTAGTGTTAATTCGAAAATGATGCAAAGAAGAACTCGAATCAATTTGTGCTTCGTATGGTTGTCTTAAATATTCAAAATATTGTGCTAATTCTAAATTAGAAACAAGGCCTTTTTTAAAAGCATAGTAAAGTTCCTTTGAACGATGCAAATGTCTAGAAAGTTGTGGTGAAAGTGTTGTGGGTAAAATAGCTAAAATTTTAAACGCAGGTAAATTTTTGATAAATTGAACATCTTGGATTGATTGACTGGTTTGTCCATTATTTTCACTATTTAAATTGTTAAAAAAATTTCGCTTACTTATTGGTTCTTTAAGCTCAAAAAAACCAAGTTTATCATCATTTCGATTATTCAATTGATCAACCTCACCATTTTTTGATCTTATTTCTTTTTCTGTTTTATCCAATTTATCATTAGAAAAATTAATTGAATTTATATTATCTAAATTTTCAAGATTTTTTTGCTCTTTTTTAATAGTCATTTCTTCGAATTTGTTATTTGCGCTGGGATTATAATAAATTCTATTTGATAGATTGAAATTTTTTAATGTTGATGTTGTTGAAGCAACTATTTGCTGCGCTGCTCGAACTGCGGTTAATTCGCTATAAAGAAGATAAAAGAAAACAGCTAGCAAAAATATTGGATTCAAAAATGCCAAGGACTTTTTCAACGTCAATCTCCCTTTTAATTCCTTTTTAAGTTTTGAGCGCTCAACTTTTAATTTTTTTATTTTTTGTTTGCAACAATTACACTCGTTCTCTGATGATGAACTACTTCCGGTGTCAGTAAACTCATTACAGAAGTAGTCTTTTTTTTCATCATTGTTTCTCAACATTTTTTTTGTGTTGAATAATACACTTATGAAGTAATCTTGCTCAGTTTCACTTTTCAAATCTATCGCAGTTGATCTATTAACATTTATTTCTTCATTATTGTTTGAATTACTTCTTATATTATTATTTACATTTTTATCTATATTTACATCACTATTTATTTTTGAAGTATTTTTTAATTCACTACCATTTATTATCAACTTGTTTTTAGATTCATTTTCAGAATCTGATAAATGATGATGTTCAAATTTATTGTACAACCATTTTGATAATTTATTTATTGACTTAATTTTAGATTTTTTAGGCAACTTATCACTTTTTATACAATCAGTCCCCTTATCGTCTTTTAAATCTTTAGGTTTATCATTTTTTTCTTTATAATCTGACTTGTTAATTTTTATGTGTTCAATTTTTTTCGACATTTTTTGCTTTTGAAGTAAAGTTCGATGTACTTGATTTACTGAACTTTGGCTAATTTTTTTATCTAAAATTTGATTCATATCATCGCATATTAGTTTCCGTTTGAAAAATTTTTTCTTATTTGAATTTTTGAGATCAGTTTGTAATGTGTTCAATTTAGAAAGTGAAGTAAACATTATGATTTCAAATTACATCAAATTATTAGTTGAATTTTCGTTTTTTTTTGTTATTCGTAATTATATTAAATATTCATAAAATTAAAAGAATTTTTAAAATTTAGTCTTCTCATGAAAATTTTATCTTTAAATCAAATTTTCACAATACTTGAGGATACAAATAGAAATAATTTAACATCAAAGTTCAAAGATGTTTATATAAACATGGTTATTTTTTGCAAAAAAAAAAAACAAAAACAGAAAACAAGCACACAATGTGCATACAATTTAATCACAGATGTTATCAATGTTTGAAATGAAGATAAAAAATTTTAAAAAATTTAATTAAATAAAGACATTTTTAATAAATTTTTAAAATTCGTGTCTTTCATCATATTGATTATAGAACATAATGAAAAATTTGGATTATAATTTTTTATACTTTGATTTTGAGAAAATCAATCGAAAATTGTTGGAGAATCAAAACTCCTGAAAGAAGCACAGTAACAAAAAATTTTAAGAAAATTTAAAATTGAATTTAAGTTCAAATTAGTCGTTGCATCCTCGATTCACACACAAAAAATGAAAAAGAATTTTTTTTTAGATCTGAGTAAATAGTAGGTTTAAACGGGTTGAGATTTTTTTTCAAAAACTTATCCATTCTAATTGACAGTATAATAACGTGCTAAATTTACAGGTTCGATCATGCGAACGACTTATAAACAGTCTCATAAGTTACATTTTAAAAGCGCTTGTTTGCTGTTTGTAATCGCAGGTGCTGTGCGCTTCTGGTTGTAAGTATCACTGCTCTGGATATTAACGAAAAAGTTCAATTCTAAGAAAACAATCAGCGCACGTTCAAATCACATCGCTGCACACATTAAATTTTCATTCTATCATAGTTCTCAACTTCCTAAGTTTAATTTGCTTATCCATGTTTTGTACAATATTCTATGTATCAACTGATCAATGTACTGAAGTTCGAAGACCTTGATAGGCGAAGTTGCGTTTGCGCATAAATTATCTCCCTACTCTGCTACAAAAGTTGATAAATTTATTTCTCATTTAAAATAAGGTTTAACGCGTTTAGCAAGTGATAAAAAATGTTACAATTATAGAAAAATAAGTGTCAAAATATTCTTTACATATTTAAAATGCAAACACAAATTATTTAATTCTAAAATCATGTCCAATCAGGTTTGAATGGAAAAATCATTGTTTTTTCATTTCGCCTTCTTAAATTTTTTAATTTCTTAAACTATGAAAGATTTCTGAAAAATTATATGCTCTATTTTGGCCTATTATTTTATACTAAATATTATTTAATTCATATCTATATATTTATCAAACTAATTTCAGAAATTAATCAAATGTTTTTACTTATATTCAAGTTTTATCGAAAAGAGACGAAAAATAAATTTAAATATATAATAAGTCCCATGTATAAAATTAATCCGTTCAATTTGTACCCGTTCATGGTATGTTCATAATAGAACAATTATATGATCAATGCTAAGAAGACGCAATGAACTAATGCAAATACGATTGCGCTAACTTTATGCGGTTATGCGTCTTAATATTGTTTTTGACTGGAATTTTTCTATTTTAGTAATTTGTGGAAAGTTCAAATGGGGGAAACAATTGGTATGAATTACTTTTTACTTACACAAAAAATCACTAAGACGACATCTTCAGTTATTTCATTAAAGTGAATTCTTTTTCTATGTTTTAGAAAACGGAAGCAAGTCTTTGATGAAGTTTTTGAAAAATATTTAATTTATGCGTTTATTGATTTAGGTTTATCATTAAATGTTAAGCTATTCATTTTTAATTTTTATATTTAAAATTCAAATCTTAATGTTAAGTAATCAGTCGACTTTTGCCTAAAATTTTCAGCTAAAAAAGTTATTCAAATCAATAAGTTTTTTTTTCCCTTTATTTTGTATCATTTTATTTAATTTTGTCATGCATTAAATTTTTGAACTGAATACGTGAAAATAAAGTAATGAATTAAATAAGTGAAATCATTCATTTTTAAGTATAATTTTTTAATAGTAATATAAATATTTTTAATTTTTAGCGCCAAAAATACGAAAAATAAACAAACAATTTTCAAAATTATTAAAATTTTGCACACAATATAAAAAAACTAATCGCTAGCTTTCATCGAAACGCCAAGAATCACCCTTAAGATTCTAAAGAATTTTAATAATGATTAAATACAATCATTATCTTTAATGTCTATTGTGACATCTTATTTTATGCATTCTAAATATTTGTTTGAAAAATAATTACCAGATGACAGTAAGTACCATTTGTAAAATCAAACCGGCAACCGTAAAGAAACTTAGTATAGGAATCCAAATTATCCAATGCGATTTCAAATTATCTAAAACATTTTTTTTAACAAAAAAAAATTACTTTCTCATAAATTACCATTGAATAAATAATTTTCGATCATGATCATTTAAAAAAATATCGAATCTACAAAATTTCACCGTAAATCTTAATAAATTTTTCGGGTAAAAGTAATTTCAATAAAGTCATCGTAATAAAGTCAATGTTAAAGTGAATTATAAAAAGAGATGAAAATTTTCGACTAGTTGATTATCGTTATAAATTTATTTGCATGGATGTTCATTAATGCGTTCAAAAAATTGATTATTATCTTCTCCATTTTTTTAGTAGGATATCATAAAATTATTATCAAAATAGAATATTATTAAATTTTTTAAATATTTTTAACAGCTTTGATGTTTTTCTTTATTACATTATAAAATTTTTGACTAAGCAAATGAAATTTAAAGACTTAAAAAATCAATATCAAAATGTTACTCTTGAAAAACAAAAACAAAAAAAAAATAGCTATGAAATTATGAAAAAATTTAATTTTTTCAAGCTGTATCAAAAATGTTAATGAAACTGTCATTCTGTCAAAAACTCATAAATTTCCTCAGTTTTGAATTAATTATCATTGTTTACTTTAAAGTAATAGCAAGATTGAAAGATGAATTTACTTGTCGCATATTTTTGGCATTGATGCTTGAAAATTCGTTTATAAATTTGATAAGTTCAATGTTTGGCTAGTCTTAGCTTTTTAAAGGGTTAGATTTAAAAAAAAATTTAGTAAAAAGCTTTTTTTAACAAAAAATTGAATTTTTTTTTCAATTTTTGACTTTAAATACTTAATTTACTGGTAATTCTGTAATCGACAACTTTTGTTTTATGCTATATGATGACTGAAAATAAATTAGATTAATAATGCAAAATACATTCAAGGCCCTCTTGCAACAGACAACGATTAAAAAATGTTAAATGATTTATCCTCGAAGTCAATAAAAATTTATTTTGCAGTGAATATAAATTATAAATTTTAAAATTTTTCTGTAAAAAACTTGATTAGAGAAGTAATTGAAAAGAGAAACTTTTTTTCTTGTATAAATTATTGATCAAATGGTAGAATAATAAAATTTAAATATATAGCTTCAAATTAATTGAAAATATGAGAAACACTTTTTTAGTTTTGAGAGCTGGAAGAGTGAACCAAAAGAATTTTTCATCGAATTTTTTTTGTTAAATATAATTTTGATAGATTTTTTAATAAATTTAATCAAACAGATTAATTAAAATTAAACTTTAGTTCATTAATTGCTATCATCGAAAACGATTAGGAAACTGGGCAACGAAACAATTTAGATCAGTATTTCATTGTTTAAAATTAAAATTTTTATTTTTAGTAATTAAAATAGTTAAAGTTTTTAGTTAAATAGAATAGTACTTTAAGTTGTAATTCAAATCAGTTTGAAATCTACTAAACGAATAAATAAATTTTTTTGATGAAGTATCAAATTTATTTCAGTGTGATACGTTCAGTTTGTTTTCTATTACTTAAAATAGAAAATTTGAAAAAAAAAATATTTATTTTTTGAGTATTTTCAAT
>BLXL01010985.1:0-15798 GCA_023170135.1 Acarapis woodi
ATTTAAAAGAGATCATGTTTGCATTCAACGAGGAGGTCTACTTACAATGGACTGTTTCATTTCATGTGAAAATGTGTAATCTAATCAATAAATTGAAAAGAATCAATTGTCAATTTGAAACACGTCGAATAACGCGTAATTCTGAGTCAATTAAACGAAAATCACTTTTTAATGTACTCAGAATTCGATTAGATGGTAACATAAGACTTGGTGCTCTTTTGTCGAAGGAAGGTAAAACAATGCAATTTAACACAAATAAAGCCGCATTAACTTATCATCATAAAGCAAAATTTAGTTGTGCCATTGAATCGTTAATTTGGAAATTTGATAATAATGATATATTTGATTTTAAGCGAATCAATTTTCAAAAGCATCCTGAATTTGAAAGTCAAAAACTAATTGATCGAATGCAAAATGCACATTTTAAATTAGAATCGAAGAAAAACGTTTGTCTATCAATCACTATCGGACAAATCGATATAAAATTTCCTTATAAATACGATTTTGCTACTACATTTAATGAACACTTTATTACTATCACTAAATGGATTCGATTATATCACAAAAAACATTCAACAATTGATGAAATACGACAATCATCCTTAATTATAAGTCAAGATATATTAATAAATATCAACAAAATTTGTTTAATTATTTTTGATGATCCATTTGAAAAAAATTTGTATGTAAATTATTGTTTACTTGAAGATGAGTATCATGAGGGTTTGAAACGACGAGATTGTTTGACAAAGAAAATTGCACAAGTTAAACAACAAAAAAATTTATCGAAAGAAAAAATCGAAGAACTTTACGCTGCACTTGAACAAAAACAGGAAATGATTTACATAGAAAGACAAATTCTTTTAAAAAAAAGTAAAGCTTACAATTTATCACCATTATTTACTGTTTATCTCAGTAATCTTAGTTTGACTGCAATGGCTGACTTAAGATTGAATACAAAAGATAAATTAGTTAATTTAATTCGAAATGAATTAGAGAAACCAAATATTTGCACTACTGATATTCAATTTAGTACAATTTGGGGTCGTATAATAAATATTACATTTGATAAATTAGAAGGCACGTTACGCGATTTTAAGCGACCTATGGTTCGATTTGATCAAATGAAAATTAGTGGTTTACTAATTGGTGCAGAACAAGAAGCTAATTCACGTGCTAAAAGAAGCTGTCTGATTGACACTACTCCTTTAGATGAACCAATTTCTATAATGAGGAGCATGACAACTCTCAAATTATTTCATGATCTCGAATTCGATACTGATTTATTTATCTATACGCAAGGTACTTGTTGGGAGCCTGTAATTCAACAATTGAATATTTCATGGGAGTCAATAGTCAAACCATCTTCTGATCCTAGTCCTGCTTTGCCTTGGTTCGATAAAATGCGTTTTCTCTTTCATGGCCTTGTCAAATTAAAATCAAGAAAATTTGCACTAGCATTTCATGGAAGTCAAAATCCATATAACCAAACTGAATTTCTCGAAATAGCATTTAGTAATTCTATCCTAGTTTGGCAAATCGGAAAAATTTCAATATTAGGTAATTTAGATATATTTGTCAATACTGAATCCAAGCACGATGAACGGCAAATCGTACACATTCCTAATGTCAAAATCAATATAGATTTGAACTGGATATGTTTAGGTAATCAATTTGATCATTACTCAGTAATACCATGTGCTGCGAACAAAGTACCTGAATATTCAAGCAATCAAGTGCACGATTCTTATCGGGCTTTTAGATCTCATAATCTTAGTGTAAATATTTCTATTGAAACAGAACAACAGTACAGTCTTAATCAAAATAGCAATGACGATATACCGATTATTGTATTCTATTCGTCAACTTTAAGATGGTTTGAGAAGCAAAAATTCGTCTTCACTGGCTTTTCAAGGCTAACAAGAAGGGGTAAATTATTCAAAAATACTAAGCCTAGAAAACAAGCATTCACTAGAATGATAAAAAAAATTCGACTCATAGTTTGCTTACATAAACTCAAAGCCAGTTATTTTTCATCGTTCTCTAAAGAATATGGTATTGAAATACTTGGTGGTTATCTGTCGCATAGCGGTGAGCATAGATTATCATTTTTACCTTTCAAAGATGGATTAAAACGCAGACCAAGACCTGTATGGAATATTATTTATATGAATTCAGAAGTTTGTAATGTTGAAATATGGCTTCATCGTAATGTTGCTAAATCATCGCTCATTGAACGATCAGAATTTGTCGATTCATTAGAAAACAATAAAAAAATGCATAGCAATGATGGATCTGAAGACAATTTACAAAATGGAGCCGATAAATTTTATTTGCTCAGTTTTACACGTATGTGTTATCATCGCGAATCAATTAATTCAACAATTGCATCAGAATCAATTGAAAGCGAAACTAATCCAATTCATAGCCTTGTGATACATGATCTAAAAGGTATTAAATATTGTTATCGATTACAATTGAATTTTAATTAAAGAATTTTTCTTTACACACGAAGGGGCATGGACAAAAGATAATCGAGATGTTGCTGTCGCTCTTTTCGATTTGTTCATTAAAACTGAACAATTAAGGCGCAATTTGTCAACTGATGCGCTAAAAGGATTCAAATTAGAAGATCAATTACAACAAAATGGTCCATCACCAAACAAAATGAAATTTCATCAACCAAACACTTCTTCACCTGCTTCGACAATGAATAGAGGCCATGCAGCAAATATGCTTCAGAAATTAATAGAGGATACAGAAAACAATTCAAATGTAGTGTACATTGAGGAAATGGAAAGTGAAATCTCAAATGAAGAACCAAAATTGAAAGGAATAGTTGCTTGTCTTGATCAGGATGTGATACGCAAAAATTTATTGATCGAACTTGTAAATTCCCAAGTTATGTTAAGAGGTATTGAAACACATGGTTATATAATAGTATCAGCAGCAAACACACGAATTCTTCAGAAACATCACAAGCCAGTCTGGAAGGAACGTACTTTGTGTTCTAAAACTACATGGGTTGGTTCTGTTGAATGTATGCAATATTATGCTACAATGGACTCTGTAAAAAATGACGACATTGTTTGGCTTAGTATTGATAACATTCAACCAAAGAACACATTGACAATCGGTAATTTGCCAGAATTAGTTTTAAACTCAGGTCAATCAGCTGGTGGTCTTGTGACTGCTGCAATTGTAAATCCGAATATAAATAGCGAAGAATCAAATAGAACGTCAGTCGAATTACAGCGCATTATATCTAGATGTGGTTGTCAATTTTATTATGTTAACTTCGCTGAAGATCTTGATCTTGAAACCCAAGATGTACCACCTTTACCTGATGATAATGATATGTTGATTGAACCTTGGGATAAAGAAGTGGTTATTGATTCATTCACATTTACTCATCCTGAGCTTAACATATCGACTAATTCTCAACAATTTTCGATGATTATGGATATCATCAATAACTTGCTCTGTTATGTTGAACAACATCGCAAAGAGGCACACGAAAAATTACAGAGAATGCGTTTTCGTATGTTATTAAGTTCACTTGAAGAACAAAAAGGCAAGAAAATGTATTGAATATATTTTTCAATAATTATTCATAATTTTTTTTTTATAAAAAGGTCCGATTCTAAAAAATCAAAATTTACTGCGTGAAGAAGTTCGAAATTTAATTTTTTTGGAAAGGACTAGTTATGCGATACATAAAGAATCTTTAGATGAATTGAGACACAGTGGAGAAATATCTAGCAAATTGAATGAACTTAGACTCGAAAGTGAACGAAACGTAGAAGAATGTAAAGCTCGAATTGATAAACTAAATGAAGAGCTTTCAATGTTGATTAGCACGTTCAAAGAGGCACAAATAACTGAAGATAAAATCAAGGAACGGGAAGCTGCTGCACAAGAAAACAATAGTAATGATTTCATATCAGCAGTTGTTAGACGAATTGAGATTTGTTTTAAACAAGCTTCTTGGCGTCTCACTGATCAAACTGGGCAATTAGGTATCGCTGAAATGGAATTAAGTAATTTCCTGTATACTAAAGTTGCAAAAAACGATGATTCGGTTGATCACACACTTGAATTAGGTTACATTAAAGTACATAATCTTCTTCCTAATCAAGAATACAAAGTGGTTCTTCAACCAACTAAGCCAAAGGTTAATATACCATTAGATCATCATCGAGCACTAAGAGTTTTCTGCAGAGAATCGCCGCCTGTTGGTGGCATATCTATTAAAGAACACTTTGAAATTAATGTCATACCATTAACAATCGAGTTCACAAATGCATTCTACAGAGAGATGTTCAAATTTTTCTTTCCTGAACGTTATAGCATCAATTCAGAAGCAATAAATGTGGATGATCCTTACTTAACAAATCATGAGCGTAAACCACATAGACGAAATCGTAAAAAAGATGATGTTCAATCGATAAATACATTGCAACCGATTAAATCGAAAAAGAGCAAAGAGGATATTGAAGAAAAAATGAGACAACGTGCATCGAAAAATCAGAATTTCGTGTACATAAAAATACCTGAAGTGCCAATTAGAGTGAGTTATAAAGGTAAAAAGGATAAAAATTTCGAAGTATTAAATATTCGTGATTTTACATTTATTTTACCTACGATTGAGTATCATAATCAAAACTGGACATGGCTTGACGTATCAATGGCAATCAAATCTGAATTCAAACGTAGACTTTTACCCCAAGCCTTTAAACAGGTAATTTATTTAGTTTTATTTTGAAATTGCCATCATTTTGTTAATCATTTCTTTAATTTCAAATAGAAATTGAAACCAAGTTTCTTCAGTAGTAGTTCATCAAGCGGATTAAAACACAATGTTAATGAAGAGATTACACCAAAAGATGCACGTGAAATTGAGAAAGCGGAAGAAGAACAGAAAGCAAGATTATTGCTAGGTGATTTAGCAGTACCTTGCTCAACAACATTAGAGAAGAGTTCGCGTTTTAAAGGAAGTTTTATATTTAATAAGAAGCATTAATAATATTTTCAAAAGAAAATTTCTAAATTGATGCATTATTTGATTGTTATGTACAGTGTATATAACTTTATTTTTAATTTAGTTTTTATTTGCTTGTATATCCATGTATATTCTTTTGCTCTGTTAGAAAATAATCTTCAACAAACAGCTAATTTGTGTTGGTTCAATTATTTTGGTTCATAACCGCCAAATGTAGACTAGCCAGATGATTTTTAATTTTTTCTAACCTATTTTTTATACAAGAATCACTTTCGACATACCAGATTAATCGAGTTTATTTACTAAAATAATCTAAAGAGAGCAAAAACTATTTTTATTGTTTTATTTGTTCATTAAATCCACTCTCTAACTGACGGGACCGTAAATAAGTTTATCTATCAGTATTTTTTAAATAAAATAATCTGAATCCAGATCAAATTTCAAACAAGCAAGCACATAAATGTTATTTTTTTAAATCTGAAATTTAGATTAAATTAGCAAGGCAATAATTTTGAATTGTCTTAATGTAAAAATTTTATTTTAGATCAATTTAAATTTTAAAAAATTTGCATCAAAAATCACTTTTTTTAATTGTTTTTAAGTCGGATTTATTATGAATTTTGACTTTAAATGTTTATTTTTAATTTATTTCTTTAACTATGCAGATTTTTTCGCAAAAAAATTTATAGATGGACCGATGATTTTTTTTATTTTATTTTGTAACAAAAAATAAACTTGAATTGCAATTGAAAGACTTTTTTTTCTTAACTTCCGGTTTTTAAATTTTTATTACTTTTACCCGAAATCTCTTGTCTAAGAAAATTTTTGTCACTTTTTAAAAAAAACTATGTCGCTCAATATCTGTTTTATAATTGAGTATGCCTTAATTCTTTTACAGTTCTTTTCTGATTGTAAGTTAATTTCCTTATTAACAATAAAAATTAATTTTAATCGATTTAATTTTTTTAGTGCAATGCAAAAATCGACCTGGAAATTCAAGCATTGCTACTATGAATTGTGAAAACATTATTAGCAATGAATTTGATTTGGAATTTAATGAAATGATCAAGAATATGAAAAATAGTGTGACTCCACAGATCAGAAAACAAATAAGACAACTAACCTCTCAGCCTGATTTTAATTATATTAATTACTTCAAGTATGATTTAGAATTTGTCGCTCTATTTGTGATTAGCCGAATCGAACGTGCTTTTGAAGAAATTAATTTTAATCAATTTTTCAACAAAATTAGCGACTGTATGGTTTGTGAGAATCAAAATCGTACATCAAGAATCTGTTTTGAGGATCAAGGCTTTCGTAAAAATTTTATAAAAACCAGCATTGGCTTATTCGACGAGCATCCGCTTGAAATCGAAAAAAAAAAATTTGAAAAGATTAATGAATTCAAAAAAAGGAATGATATCAAAATACTTGCTAACCTGTATGAAGAATTTTTAATAATATTCAACAATTCGAAATATATAGGAGTTGAAATGAAAAATATGATCAAGAATCGTATTACACATTGTTGTTCGAAAAAATTTACTGATAAAGAAAATCTATAATTAAAAGCAAATCATTACTAATTTATTTTTCTTCTAATTTTTAAGGCCTCTAGATTGACAATCAGCCATTTGAATGAAATATGTATATTATAAATTATACGAATTATTTAATGAACAGATTGTCGAACACACATTCTAGAATCTATTTTACCTAAATGAATAAAATGAAATTTTTTTTTTTACTTATTAGATCTTGTTAAGCTACTAATTTTGGATTGATTTTTAATTAACTTCGTTCCTAATGATCTGCAAATATTTTAAGGAGATGATTTTACCAACTCGTATTTTTCACTAAAATTTTAAACTGTTTCTTTTTTAAGAATCTGACAAGTGAAACTTATTTCATTATTTATTATTTGTTAGTATTTTTAGTTAGTGTATTTTTTTAATTAATCTAGAGGAAACCTGAGCCTATGCGATAATTAAATGATCATATTGCTAATGAGAAATTTTCTCGAAAATTAAAAGAGCTGTAAGAAAATTCAATGAATATTTATTTAGTTGCATATAAAATTCTGAGTAAGCAGGTATAAACGAAAAAATCCGTGTTGTATGCGCAAAAAATTTCAATAGCTAAATTTTGAAAATTAAATTATTTATCGCAGCACGAGATAAAAAAAAAGTTTATAAATAAATTAAATAGATTTAATTAGGCTTAAATTAGTAATTCAAACAATTCGAAAAGGCATGTATTCTTCTAACCTTTTTTATGAAAAGGTCATTTCAGATAATAGATTTATTAGTGAAATTTCAAGTCGTTATGTGTTAAATTATTTTTAATTTGAACACTAACAGATAGTATGTGTCGTTGTTACGTAATATAATAACAATAAAAGTAGCCAAATTATATATGAGTGTGACGTTTTATGACAAAATTCTTTTTTCTCAATGTGTATTGTGTACGTTGAAATTGAAAACTGAAATTCTCGAGCATTTGTCATAAAAAAATTTGCGATAAAAACTGCAAAGTATGATTTTTTAATGGAAGACATAGAATATTAAATGTTTTCATTTAAATTGTAGCAAATTATGGTAAGTTATCTAAAAAAGTACCTCATTATATCGGTCTTTTAAAAGGTGAGTTTTAGCAAGATTAATTATTACCAAACTTGAAATTTTTTTTAATTAACAATTAATTATTTTGAAACTATTTGTCAGAAAGATAAGCAGACAATCTATGTGAATTGTTTTCCTTTAAATTATCTAGTAGTTGAAACTCTTGTTTTAAAAAACTGTTTGTTACAGACCAGCAAGTAGAAACCAATTCGAAAATGTAAAATATAATGTCTTTTAGCACATTAAGACATTAGATGAAGAGAATAATCTGAATTCTGGTTTGTGCTGTATCGTGATTGTGACCAATAAAAAAAAAATTTTCTTAATAATTTAATCAATGCATGACAAATTAAAATTTACTTCCTTTTTAATTATAGCTAAATTTATTGCAGAAAAAGTGTGTAAAATAGTTATCTTAAATTTTAAAATTTATAAGCATTTCGGACTCAGATGCTCGAAAATTTTTCTAAATTTTTATTATTATTTAAATTCTTTAACGATTTTCTTTTAGTACTTGATATTTATAATGAAATCATTTGAATAATAGTTTCAAAGTGAAAAAAATATAAAAGTCAGCTTCGTGGTAACGTTGTTGTAGAAGGAAGTTGTAGAAAAAAGAATCATTTTTTAAATTTGATTAATAAAATACCATTAAAAGTTTATTCAGTAAAATAAATTTGAATACCCAATATCATTACCAAATTATTTCTACTTGAATGGTCAAAAATTGTTCAATATTACCCAATGATAAAACGAATAAATTTTATTAGTAAATAGCTATTAGTCATTAGTCATCTTTTGATTAAAATGTAATTATTTGATGATTGAACAAAAAACTTTAATCTATTCATTTATTTGAAACTATATAAATGGTAAAAAAAAATTTATTATAAATTTAGTTCTAGTCTCTTAAGAGATTTTTAATTCAGGGAGACGTGAAATCATTCAGAATTTTTTTGGATTGGTATTACAGCAATCATTTTTTTTTTTGAAACATGTACGTTTATTATTCGATTCTAAACACTTTGCAATAAAATTCAAATTCTCATTTGAATTTTTCAAATGTACTATAAATTTGAACTAAAAAATTCTCTTATGTGTTTTGTAGATTATAGATTTAGCACGATTGAAATTTCAAGATCAGACAGTTTATTATTTAGTATTCATTTATTCTAAAGTTGAAATTTTTCTAATTTTTCAAATTTAAATATAATCTTACTTTAAACAAATTAAATTTTACTTATTATTAAATTTAAATAATATGCAATGACAAATTGAAATCATTTTCAAAATGAACTTTTCAACAAAAAATTGAATTGAATGCATTTTAAATGATAATTTTTACTCTAAATATCAAGTAATCATTTAGTAATTTTTTCGTTAAAAAAATTTCTCTTTTGCAAAAGTTCTTTTCCATATACATTTCAAATTTTTGAGTATTCAAGTCTAACAAGCCTAGAAAAAAATGATTTTCATTTTTATGCATGTTCGATTACACCTTATTAAAAAAGAAACTAATATTGCTAAAGTCAAATAAACGAAGTTTAATTACAAGTAGATAATTAGTAAATCAAAAAAAAATTTTACTTAATTATCTGTTAAAATTTTTGTTTAAATTACTTCCTATTTGCCTTTTAAATTTTAATTTCCTCAATTGACAATGTGTTGTCGAGCACTTAAATTTTTTCATTGAATTCATTTAGACATACATTAAAATTCTAAAATTGACCTTCTGATTTCATACTTTTTCAGTATCCACCAAACGACTAAATATATCAAATAAATAATTCACCAAATGTTACTTGAAAAATATGATCATATTTGAATTTTTGTACCAAGCTTTCAATGTTTATTTTAATAAAGAATTGTTTAATTTGATCAATTTTAAGGTAATAAAACTTTTATTGGTCATTCTTGCATGAATTTATCAAAACATTATTTATGCGACAATTGAAATCATAAAAAATCAATAAAATGCATACGAGCATTCTTTCAACATGATTTAGTTCAAAAATAAAAATACATAAATGCTTACTTAACTAAACATGATTGATACAAATCCTAATCACATGGTTTGTTTGTTTTTTGCTCATAATAACTGGCAAATGACCATTACGTGCAAAAATTATTGCTTGTACGTAAGTAGACGAAATGTCGCTGGTCAAAAGATCATTCATCAGAAATAATTAAAAATTGGCTTTTTTATCAATCATAAGCAATATTCATTTGCCATTAATAGATGATGCATAAAATATGACCATGCTTGAATAATTTTTCGGAAAAAATAAATTAGATAATATATTCTCAACTTTTAACTTATAGTTTCACAACAATACCCAATGTAAAACTGATAATTAATATTCATTTGTGAAAGACGATTTTTTTTCTGTAAGATTTGACTAACAAATTTTTTCAGTTTTTTTTAGCGTTTAACTGACGCTAATTTTTTGTTCCGTGAAAATTTTTTATACGAATATCTCTATATCATTTATACTTTTATTTCATTTTTGTTTCAATTTCTTGAACGATTAAATCTTAGAAATCATATCGTTTTGAAAATGGCAACAAGTGCTGATGAAAAAACGAGTTAAATTTAAAAATTTAACTTTGGTTTATTTAAAAAATTAATGATTCAATTCAAAATTTAAATAACTGAAATAAGATAATAAAAAAATTTGGATTAAGCACCTAAAAACATAATTCAAAATTTTGCCACAACATTACTATTAATTTGATAAGTTTTTGAAAATATCATCTGAAAATAAAAATGCAACTATTACAGTATTCTTTGTGAACATTTTATAAGCTCTTTAATATGATTTTTTTTATTTTGATACGTTTTAAAATTTATTCAAATATAGTGAGTCAAGATTATTTGGGTGATTAATTTTGGCATAAAATTATGTCAAAAAAAAATCTATGATATGGAAAGGCGCTACATTTACATGGAAATGATGGACTCAATAAAAATTAATTTGGCTTTCTTAGATACTTTTTATTTCTGAAAATTTTTTCCCTTATATTTTTCTTGACACTAGAGCATAACATGAGATGAAATCGATAAATTGATGTTATGAAATTTTGATAATAATTTTATATTAGAGATTTATTTCAATGAGAAAAATTATTTAAATGGGCAAATTTTTATTTTTCAGCAAAAATGGAAATTTCTCAAATTTTTTTTAAAAAAATATTAAAAAATATTTTGAAAATAATTAAATGGATTTGGCTATTTTATATATTTTTAGAGTATTTTTTAACATTTTCATCATAAAAAAAGACAATTAAAATTTTGAAATCTTTATACATAATTCTTTTTTTGTATTTACAATATGTGATAACCGATAAAATTAGTTTAAGATTAGTTTTTTTATTCAACAAATTAAAAAAACCTTTCAAAATTCCTTCTCGAAACGACTATTAATTAATCAAAAAATTTAGATTATTATATCTTTGTTATTAAAACTTACTGAAAAATTTTCAAATTTTTTTTTGTATTTTTGTATTTTTATAAATTAAAAATGATAAGAAATATAATTAAATTTTGAATTTTATAATTTTTCGCTTTTTCAATTTAAAATAAGTGATTTCAATAAAACATCAAATCTTAAATATGAAAATAAAAAATATTAAAAATAAAATTAAATAATTAAAATTTATTGTTGATTTTTTGAATTATATATCAAAAAAAAAATAATTGGCGCTTTAGTTAAAATATCTTTCACTTTTTGATTTTCTAATTATGAGTAAGTAAATTTATTTTTTATTATTAATTAAATTTCGATTCCAATTTAAATATTTTTGCCAACAAACATTTAAATATTCGAAACAAATTAAAATTTTGAAATTGTACTTTGCTTTTTAAAACAAAATGGATATTTTTACAAGAATCAAAAATTTTTGATACGAATTCCATGTAAATATTTTAAATATAAATGTATAGTTTATTTCAATCATTTATAGTAAGGTATTAAATTTTTTTAAGAAACCATTTACAATAATAATTTAGTAGATTTAGAGGTACAAGAGTTCATGCTTTTAAATTATTTTCTAACTTTTATTTTAAGTCACATTCTCAAACAATCACTAAAAATTATACGATAGTTGAACGGCCAACTCTCTATTTTCAATTAAATTTTATGGTTCGGCAATTTAATCACGATTTAATTTAATTTTTGCATTAATTTTTCATCTGTTTTTTATTTTAGTGTTTCGCATCATTATGGAAAAAAAAACCAATAATAATTTCTATGATTCATAGCTACGATGGTAATAGCTTCCTGTCTCAATTATTTGTCTAATTCACACACTAGTATAGTATTTTTGTACATTCGCTGTTCAAAGTCAATGTTAAGAAAATATTAATGATATGATTAATCAAATATTTTATTTAATAAATTCTTCGCATCATAATGAAACAGTAATGTATAACTAGCTTTAGTTTGCAAACATTTCTTATTTTAAGAATTTCGAGTAATATAAATTGCCGACATATATAGTTGAATTTGCAAAACGCGTACAGATGTGTTTATGAGGTATAAAAATATGAAATAAATTTAGATAAATAAGATATTTAGTTTTAGAAGCAATACTCTAAGACTTATTGCTTCCTCAAAAAATATTCAATACAAGAACACTCAGCAAGGCCTTTAAAGGTATTTTAGCTTTAAGTATATTTACGATTTATTAACTATATGTTAAAAAGTGAAAATTTTATTTGAAATAATAGTTATATAAGTACAATATTTTAATTTAATATTATGAACGATCTGAAGCACAGACATGTATCTGCCAATTAGAATCTATAAACTAACTTTTTCTCTTTAAATTTTAATATAGGTTTTGTGCTTTTTTTTTCAAAAACGCACTTTATATAGAAAAATTTATATCAAATTTTATTACTATTTTTTAAGAGAGTCGTTCTAGAATCATTCAAAATCACTATTTAGATAAAATGAATGCTACGGTAAATGTGTAAAAAAATCGGTGGTTGAATTATTCGAATATTATAAATAATTTTATTTTATAATGAAGAAAAGCATTTCAAAGTACTCTGTCAGATTTCACAAAATAGACGTAGCTCACATCAAATTTTATAAAGCTATGATTTAAGTATGCATGCTTTTATTCGAAAATTAGATGATTAAAATTTTTGAAAGGAAAAATTTAAAAAAAAATTACATAGAGAAGCGAAAAAAAAAAATACCTGAATAAAATTAATTTAAATCTATTATATGAATCATATAATTTTATGTGTATGGAAAATGTTTAATTTTACAAACTTGTAACTGATAAATTTTTCATAAAACTTGATATATATGAAATGTTTGATATAAAGTAATTGATGATTCACCAATTCATAATGATCTTCTACACTTAAAGTAAAAAAAAATTTTGGCTTAAAATTTTCTAAAACTAAAATTTTCAATTACGTTTGTAACCGTTCTTTTGAAATTGCAGTTTAGTGTTTTTTTTCACTAAACTACGTGCTAAACATCACCTTTTAAACGTAATCATTTAAACTGATAAAAAATAGTAAAAGTGAAAAAGTCAGTTATAAAATTAAAAATAAAGCACACAATTGTTGTTAATCTATGTTTACTGAATCATTTCTCATTATTAGTTCTTATTCTCGATATCATCTATTAAATATTAAAATATTTTGGAAAAGTGATAGGCTGATTTTCTTTTATATTTTTTTTAGAAAATTTTTGAATATGTGAAATATATAGTCAAAGCTATCGTCAAATTACCTGAATTGCATTGTTTCGGTCTGAATAAATATTTAAAATCTCCATCACAATTACACGATTATTGAAAAAAAAGACTATTTTTTATCTACTAAACTACTAATCACAAACTTACTTAATTCCAGCAACTAGAATTAAACATTTCTTTTTTACTTTAAAATTCTTTGACATCAACTTTTTATGCTAAAAAAATTCAGACTATGCATAATGTGTATCTATCAGAAGGATAGGCTGTCAATTTGCATAGCTAATTTCACCACGCCGACAATTATCTGCGCATGTAAATATTTTGTGTGCTCATTTTGGTCAATTAAAGAAAAAAATATTTTTGCGTTTGATTTTGAATATAAATAGATGATCCTACATTGTTTGTGCCCATGGACCCTATTACTAATAGTCTATTAACAATAATAGCCTATTTGTAGTTGATTAGTTAAATGGGTCATCTGGCTTACATAGTTAAGTCGCAGAAATATTAAAATTACTTACTCTAAACTGAAAAACATATTCAGCCCTATCGATGATATATTTTTTATGCTGAAATTACCAATACTAATGCTTTTAGTTTTATAAGCAAATTTTAATAGATTTTTTACATAAACTTACATAAGTCGACTGAGAGATTTAGTTAAGAGCTATTAAATACAACATTGTTAAATAAAATTAAATAGTACTATCATTTTGTCGTGCAACAGGTGATTTTGAATATTTGTTTATTTGCATATCATGTTTATTATGCTCAAATTAGGTATTTTATAAGTATATTTGATTTATTTGTATTCAATTTAAAAACAACACTAAAAACTTTGCCTTTTTACACTATATAGTAAGTAACTCAGAAAATTTCTAAATATTTAAGTGTATATCGCCTATCATTTTTTTAAGTTTTGATTTATATTCTCAAAAAAATTCTTTTTCTTTGTATTCAAAATTCGAATGATAATTCAGTCCAAATTATTGTATAAATGTGGTTCTACCCATCTATTTGTTCTTGTATAAATTGTTTTTTTATAAAGTGTATATTAAGCTGCTTCGTACTTTATAACCTCTACAATATTTAACAAACAATGGTAATTTTAATATGATTGCTTCAATGATTGGTTGTATTAGAATGCAAAAGACATATGCTCAAAGTAGGTATCCATTAATTTTTTTTTAATAGAATTTTTCATGCTGATTTAATGACCATGATAATGATCTGAGGATTGTACCTTTCTTTTCTACTAAATAAAAACTCAAACCTAATCTTGATGAGTTTGTTTAGATATTAAAATTAAATATCGAAATAAATTTGAATTTTGAATATCAATTTTTCTAAAAGATAAGAGAAATAATAATAGAAGAGACGTGTGTTCCAATGCATATCTAAATTACAAAATTTTGTAAAGATATTTTTACAATATTTTTCGTGATTACTCATCAAATAATCTTTATGCCAGTCAATACAGTAAATTTGAGAGAATATTTTCAATAATTTAAATAGTTGATTATTTATGTCAACTAATTACTATTTTATTAATAGTATCATATTTCTAGAGGCTAATTAAATGATTTATATCTGCTCTTTCAATTTATCTTATATAGTTTTAATAATTTGAATCTAAATATTTTACTGAAATTTATCTTATATTAAATTTCTATTCAAATTTAACATTTTTTCTTTTAGAAAATTTTTTACACGAGTTATTTGTTCTTAGGTAATATTTTATCGTTCAAAGAAAATTGAATTTCGGACAAAATTTTTTTTTTGTCGAAATATAAAAAAAAAGTAAAAATTGATTCAATCGTTTCGATATGTTGTAAAATTTAAGACGAAAATATTATATATACGATATGCTCGTTAAAATCAAAAATTTATCTCAAATTACAAATAAATCACGAAAAATAAAAGAAAGAAAAAAAAATTAAGATTACTTTTTTTTATAGAAAATGAAAAAAATTTTAATAAATTTTTTAAATAATGTAAAATGCATTCGATTTTTAGCAGTTTAGAACAATTTATACAATATATTTTTTGACATTTAAGTACGTCAATTTCTTGAAAAATAAATTTACCTTCTTAACTTTTCTAGTTTATCGTAAAAAAAATACTAATTACCGATTTAAGCTCTAAAGCTTTAAAATTTATAATATTTAAATTCAAATGACTTAGAAATGAATTTTACAAGTTTACATTACAAATATCTGCACTAGCCGATTTGAAAATTTTTCAGATAATTGATTTCAATTTGAGTATTCGAGATTCAAGAGAAAAAATTTAAAACAAACTTTATACGATAGACTAATTTTAATTTTATTGAGATATATAGGAAATATTCAAAAATATTTTATGAATATTGCTTATTAAAAAAAACAATTTTACTAAAAAGGTATCGATTTTCGAATAAGTTCTTAAAAGCCATAGCGATAAAAATTTCCAATTTGA
>BLXL01010986.1:0-11089 GCA_023170135.1 Acarapis woodi
ATAATAGTTATCAGAAAGGAGAAGAAACAAATCATATTTAAAATGAAGCTTTGATTTCAGATCATTTATTTAATTTTAGATATTAAAAGTAGCTTTAAATTTTTAGAATTTGAATACAAACAAACTAAAATTTTATATTATAAATTGAAAAAAAATCTAATTAATTGGTACATATCACACTTAAAATACATTCATTCTTTAGATTGGTCTGGAGGTTTAAGAACTCTTTTTGTAGGAATTCGAAACTCACAACTGAATGATGTCTAGAAATGTTTTTAACATAATAAATATCTTAATTCTATCAATAGTTGCGATTTGTGATTGATATACTTCAGTCGATTTAATGATTGATATCTTATTTCTCTCTTATGTCTTTGAAAATATATGAATTAAATTCAAATTTTTCAAAGATTTTTACATTTTTTTTAGTATTTTCCTAGAACCCATTTTTTTACTACATTTAAACGAATTTCAAAAAAACTTTTTGTTCAAAGAATAAATTTACTCTAAGTATTTGGAAATTCTATATTAATAAATCATTTATTGGTCGTCTAAAATCTCATAAAATTCAATAAAATTTAAACAATTTTCTCTAAGTAATTCAAAAAATTGTGCGTGTAAATTTAGATCTCTGAAAACACTTTGTCATTTTCAGAATTTTTTTTCATTTTTGGCTCGTAAAAATCTATGAAATTTAAATTTATTCGATTTATTTTGAATTTTCTTTTTGGAGAAAAAAACTAAATTGATAATTTGAAAAAATTTTCAAAAAAGAAAATTCAAATAAAGTAAATCGACATTTTCATAAATAATTATTTATAATTTATTAATTTTATGGCCTATAGATAAAATTTGGGTTAAAAAAAAAATATATATATATATATTTCATCAAATATTAAATATAAAATATTTATAAATAAATAATCGATGATGATTCGCCTTCAATCGGGAAATCATTATTTTTGAGAAAAAACATAGTTAAAAAAAAAATTCTATATCAATATATTTTGTTTCATAGTTTTTAAAAATAGCCATTTACATAGTAAGTTAATCATTTTTTTTATTATAATTTAGTTATAACTCTTTTCTAATCATTTTCTTTAGCTGAAATTCCCTTCTCTTAAAATATATATCTAATTCTGTTCAGATTCATCTCTTTTTGCTTTAACAACTTGCGTTTCAAACTTTACCTAAACATTTTTATTTATAAATTTTTAAAAACTTTAATCAAGTTTTTTTATTCTTTTCTGTTGATCAAAGCTTAGAGAAAAATCTCAAAATTCAAAATTCATATTCAAATTCGCTTTTGTGAAAATTTTTACAATTGAATGATGAGTTCGAAAAAAAAATAATGATAAATTCAAGCTTATAATCGATGAAAATTGAAAAACAAACATTTAATTGATTAAAAAAGATTCACAAATCAATGAGGTCAAGTGAAAAATACCAACAACATTGAGTAATCGGCAAATTCACTTCACAAGAAGTTTTCAATTGTGTTCTCTTGAAAATTTAAATAAAAATTATATATATAAAAAAATTTAAATTTTGAAAGCTTCACTCGCTATTCAATAAATTTTACAACCTTGCATACAAATTTCATCCAATTTTTTTAATTTTTGACTAAAAAGTTCGATTTGATTATATAAAAAGATTTTAAAATTTTTGACAACTTTTTAATGGAAAAAAAATGTTTGCAACTTAAAATAAAAATTTTATCGTTTTGTGAAAATACACGAGAAATTTCGATCGAATATTTAATGTTAGAAGATATTCAATTTGTAACTTATAATTTATAATATAGCCAAAAATTTTAAATTATACATTGATAATATTCATTTAAGAATAACTTGTAATACTCATAGAGGGTCATTGAATTTCTTTTTTTTTTTGTTATATAATGTTGAAAAAATTTTTATATCTAACAACTTCGATTTTAATAAATAAATACACATATTTTGAACTACAGTTTTTTTTTCTTGAAAAAAATTTTTCATGTTTTCTTTTTTTTCTTCTTAGTCTATTTTAGATTTTTATGATTGGATTTTTTCACTACGACTTCAAAAAAATTTTTAATTGATCATTTGATTATTGTGGTTGATTTCTCAAGATCATGAACAAAGACTCATTTACTTAATATTTATCAAATAAAATATATAAAAATAAAGATTTTTACTCCAAATTTTCTAAACATAAATTTGAATCATTATCATAATCACATCAGGAGATTATTAAAAATCCCATTAAATTTTTTTAATATTATTTACAATATATGCTAACAATAAATCGAATTTCTAAAGATAATTTTTTATTGTTAATGATTTTTTTACGACTAGACAAAAAAATTCCAAAATCTAAAAAACAAAAATTCTGCACTTATGCAAACACCTTAAAGATGTATTTTTAATTTGAGCAATAATTATTGAGTAAATACATATTGTCGAAAACAGACACAGTAAAAGAGATCCAAAGGCCTATAATACCATTAGATGATATTCATAAGATGTTGTTAGATCATTAAAAGATGCATTATTCAATAATAAAGAAAAAGTCACTTGAATTTTCTTGCTTTTTGGCTCTAATCAAACATTGATCAAAAAAGTATATATTCTTATTCATGATTTTAAATTCAAGAAGATAAAAATACGGAAAGTATATTCGATCACAATCATTTAATTGATCAAATGTTTACACTGAGAAAAATATGATTTAAATAAATTATTACCATTAGAATATGCGAACGATCATTTAGGAATTGAAAAGAGACTATCTAATAATTTAGAAAGCTGTGTTTTCAATCGAAAAAAAACTCAATGATTCTTATTTTTCTGTATAAGATCGAGACACTGTCACATCTGATGATTTTTACAAACGTTGCCTCGCATTGCGTTGCAAGATATATTTTATTTTAGATTTCAAAGAATATACAATGAACGCAATGAAAAGCGACGGCTACTTGGTTTACAGTGTTTGTTTTATTGAAAAAATCTTTTAAGCCAAAAAAAAACAAAGCAAATAATAACTTTGTTAGATTTTGACTTTTACCATTTCACTTTGCAGTTTGCTTTTTTTAAAATTTTGCAATTCTAATCGCCAAAATAATAAAATATCGTGAAAGAGTAAAAGCTTTCAAGTTAGTCCGAAAAATCTCCAAAAGTTTTAATGAATAGTATTTTTTTTAGAATACAATGAACACTTTTTTCAAATACACAAACTAAGTAAATTGAATGCATCGATATCAAAAATGATGCACAAACTGATGAGCAGGACGTTTATTAATGTAAAATCATTGACAGCGTGTCCTGTTATTTTTAAAAAGATATAAATATATACAATTTATAGATATGTTTATTTTATGTAGAAGGATTTCATGCATTGTCAATAGAATGACGACTATCTAATGTCTTGAACTAATGAAAAATATCATTTTTCAAACTGTCAAATATTATTTATATCTTCTCTTTCGATTTAGAAATCAACAGTTTTCTTCTATATTAGATCATATGATTAAAAATAAAAAAAAGTATTCAAGTTTTTTTGTGAAACAATTTTCACATTCACATAAATTTTATATCATTTTAATATCTATCATTTATGTGTATAAAAATCGTAGATTTACAAAAAAAAAAACTAGAGCTTGAAAAAAATCTTTCAAATCTAGAAAATAGATTATAAAATTTTCTCGATTTTCAATAGAATTTCAAAAAAATTCTTTAAATATATTGGAATTACAAATCAGATTAATTATATTAAAAGAAATTAATGGTATTTGAAATTTTTTCTTATAAATTTTTTTATTTCTCAATAATTTTTTTTTCTGATCAGCTAAAATATAGGTAATTCATTTTAAACTTGAAAATTCACTAAAACTTTTTTATAGAATTATTTTGAATGTAATAATAACTCTTCAGAACCCTAATTTCGAAATAACAATTTTTGTCGATGAATGATATCAATTTGTTGGGCATATAGAATAAAAAAGAAAAACAAATATTGACCTTTTCACGGAATGATTTTGAAAATCTTTGTTCTAAAAAAAATAGAATAATTTTGTCTTCAAATAACTTTTTTTCACATTATTTCACATAATTCCCTGATAATATGAGGTCAATAAATCTTTTTGAATAATTGAATCTAATTAATTAGCTAAACATTGTAAACACGACTAATTAGTGTAATCACTTGTAAAATTTACATTTATATTGAGTTATATTTTGAACCGTTTTTGTTTGTAAATTCATTAAAATTTAGAAAAATAATTATAAGGAACAAATTTTAACCAATAGAAAAAAATAAAAGTAAATTCAAATCTATAACGAAAAATGGCTTTTAATAATTACATAGGTTTATGCTAATAAAAAAGATGTCAGGTTTTTTGAAAAAGATGGCATTAGATCTATTTAATCACAAAATATGCGTTGGCTAAAAAGTAAACCTTGAAAAATCGACACCAGATTACAGAAGACTGGAATATTTTTGTAAAATATGAGCGGCTATGGTCTAAATTAAAATTAATATATAATTTTTTAATGTCAAAGCTTTTCTAATTCATTCATAATATAAATAAAAAATTTATAAAACTTAATTTGACTTTTGAAAAGTTTCAAAGGCATAAAGTAAGGATAATCTAAACTGAATTGAAAGATTTTCAATCTGAAGTGAAAAAAATTTCCCAAATTATATGTGATTTGCAAAATTCATTAAATGTATCGTTATATAATGAATTTAACATTTTATATTTCATTTAATCTTTTACACGTGTTTTGTGAAAGAAAAGCGTTTGAAGCATATGAGAAAATTATCAATTATTACAAAGTAAAATGAAATTAATGAATCATATACAAAAAAACTGATATAAAAATAGCTCAAACTAAAATATCAAAACTGTCAATTTCAAAAAAAGAAAAAATAAGAACAGTTAGAAATTTTTAATCGTTAAATTATCAAAAAAAATTGAGTTTTAAAAAACTAATTATCAAAAAAAGAAATTGCTTCAAAATTGAGCCTATAACATAGATTAGATTGAATTCGAACATTCTATTAATAATAAAAAACAAATTTAATATGTTGGCATAGGCTAAATGAAAAATTCAAATAAATAATTTGTGTTGAAAATTCTCATTCGAAAAATTCCAGTATTTAACGTGCTCTGTCTGACCTGAGGATACACAATGATAAAAGAAAAATTTTGATAAAAAAAAAAATTCTAGTTTCTCATTATTATGTAATTCCGCTCTTAAATCCAAATATAAAGTTTCACTAAGAAAAATACCATGAAAATCAAAATTATACGATTATTATACAAAAACAAAATAATAACAAATGAGCATAATTTGACAATTTTTTATTTTTCACGAGACCGAAATGATAAAATGTGACTGCAGCATTGAACACTTACATTCAAAATAATGAAAAAATGGTCTTATCATACAAAATAAAACGAAAAAAAAAACCAAATGAAAAGATGAATTTAAAAAAAAAAATAGAAAAATTAAAAATTTATTTATTCTCTTCATTATTATTATTATTTTTTTTAAATTCAAAAAATTATAAAAAAATTGTTGAAACAAACTCGGAAAAAATTTATGAAATAAATTTATTTTTCAAAGTAAAATCTTACTGAAGAAAGAAAGCGAGAGAAAAAATGTGAGCACGTTGTTTGACAAGTAGTTGTGCGACAGGTGCATGAGAACTAATGGTCTTTGATATACTAAAAAGTATCAATTAGTTATGGAATATTGGCTTTTTTAAAGAATATATGTTTTAAGATTAGGATAGGTTCAGTATATGATCTGCTAATTCTAAAAGTATTTCTAAGAGCATGGTCTAAGAATGTATACACTAAGTGAGTGTAGTCGATTGTACTCGATTAGCTTTAGATAGTTAGTTCTAAAGTCTTTTGAGTATCGTTTATTCAATAAAAAACGAAAAATTTAACTTTTCGTTGCTAGAAATTGTTTGAAAAAGCGTTTCAAACTACTAGTTAAAGCGGACTGAGTCGAATTAGCTCGGAAGAATGATTTAAAATTAGAATGATGATTAAAGAGAATTGTTTAAATAGAATAATTTAAGGGAAGGGAAGAGCAACAAGCTAAATAGAATTCAAGCTTAGTTTCAAATTTAATACTAACCCATACGAATCCACGAAGTTTGAAATTCGTAATTTGAAAACATCGTTCAATCAAAGCTAAAAGAAGTTTAGAAAGAGAAATAAATTTTTTAAAATTTTCAGATTCTTAAAATCTTATTGACTGGCACATAAATGATTTTTGTTTTTAGTATCTTATTCGTTTCGACAAGAAAAAGAACTCACCATATAGTCATCAATCTTTTTCGATATTCAATGTTTAGTAAATGTTGATTTTTGAAGAAATTTAGCAACAAATTTAGAGAAAAAAAAATTTAAATTCAAAAAATTTTTAAATTTTAAAAAGAGTGATAACAAGAAAATTTTATAGAGAACGTATGATTAGGTGACAAAAGAATGAATATAATTTTGAAATTCACGAGTTTATTAAACATTATCACTTGTAATAATGAAATATTTGCATGTGCAAAACCATCAAAAGTATATTTTTTTTAAGACAAGTGCACACACATTGAGAATGTGTACAAAATATATAGAATTCATTTTAAAAATATATAGATATAAATCGTCTAGGCAGAATAATTTGTAAATGGAGATTTCAAAGATTTATTAATTTGATGAAATATGCATGTAAGAGAAAAGACAAAGTACACATCTAGTCAGTTCTATTTTGAGGTTGATAAATAAATGATAGATAGATTTTTGTTCTGTATATGAACTCGCATCATAACAATGTGTTTCACTAATATTTATAAAAAATAAACATTGTATATAAATTAAAGTTTACCAAAAAAAATTGAACAAAAAAAGATTGTATTTAAAAGGCGTTTGAAAGTGAGCCTTTATATAAAATATTACGTCATATTATATTATATGTGTATATACATGAAATATATGATTGTAATATGACATGAAAATAAATGAAGATAAATTATGAAAATGCAAGACATTGTCTACATTTTAAAATTAGGTATGACTGCCCAATACAAGGAAAAGGATATGAAAAAAAAGATTTAGATTTTGAAATTTTTGAATTATGAATCAGCCAATCGCTAAATGATGATATAGCATTACTACTTTTATTATAGAGAGTTTAAAATCACGATACAAAAAATTGATGCATATAATTATTTAGATATGATCAAATGATAACTATTACTAATTATAATAAATTTTTAAATTTTATAATAAACCTCAAGAACCGTCTCAAATAGCAATCGAAAATGCAATAAATAACCAATAATAATGTAATCACGTAATATTAAAATATATAAATACCAATTCATTTTGAAATAATTATCAAAAATAATCTGTCAGTGTTTAGCAATCATAGACATTTTAATAATTATTAAATAATTTTCATGAATAATGAGTTTAAGATCGAATAGATTGTGATAGATTAAAAGCCCAATCGAAATATTCAATGAAAAATTTAAAAAAAAATAACATTGAATCAGGTTCTGGATTCTCAAAATTTTTAACGAATAATTAATAGGTAAATGATGCTGAATAAACTGAAACGAAAATTGATAATTCAACCATTCAAACTGTTTTTCTTTATTGTGTTATCTTAATTTACAATATAATTTTTTCTTTGAAATTTCCACCATTTGAAGAAATCGAAAAAAAAAAAAAACAAAATAGTAATAATAAATTGGAAATTTTCATAAAATAGAAATGGTTATAAATAATTATTCATTGATAAGAATCATTTTTTCTCTGTTAGTTTTTAGGTCAGAATATTAAAATTTGAAAAATTATTTTCATTTTTTTTCAAATAAAAACAAACGTCTATAAATTTTTTAATAATTTCTTCTTAATTTTATGACAATCACACACAATTTTCAAAATAATTCTGAGAAAATAAAATTTTTATAATTAAAAAATAGATGTATTAATTATGGAGAAAATATGATTTAAAATTTTAAAATCTACAATATTATGTTTTTGTATAATGAATATTATTTTTAGTTGATAAGAGTACTCAGATATATATATTTATCTAAGTAAAATTTGATATACAATTCATATAACAAAAAATAAAAAAATCTAATACTTTTCGAAAAAATTGATGTTATTAAATATAAAATCTAAAAATAATCACCTAGTCAATTGAACTGATTTCATAAAATCATTATTTAAATATATTTAATTAAAATGCAGAAACATTACTTAAAATTTTGAAACGTTAATTTTAGCATATGATATGATTTCAGCAAAAAAATACTCAAAAAAAATAATTCTGAATAAGTGATTTGTATTAATGAGTAAAATCTAAAATATACACATTAGAGTCAAAAATGGTAAATTTAGATCTAAATCAAAAAACAAATTAAACAAAAATAATTTGTTTATGAATAATTGTTTTCCATAAAATTTTCAAATTCATGACAATAAATAGAATTTATAATTTATTTTTTAATAAATTTTGCTATTTGTAAATTTTAAATTTTTTATTTTTTCATTTAATCATTAAATTAGAAGATGATTTGCATAGATCAATATAAAGGAAATTAAGATGCTGATATGACACAATGTTTTTTATACATTTATTTTTTCTGTTCACTTGTAACACAAAAAAAATGAAAAAAAAAATTCAAAAAAATATAATAAAAATATAAAGCTGAATATATTTTTTTTTAGTTTCGGTTATTTCCATTAGTGTCCTTACAATATGCGTCTGATTTTAATATTTTGCTAATATGTCTAACACTTGAAACTTGGTTGTTCAATTGACTTTAACTTTTGCAATATTTTTATTTTTCTTTCTTTTTTTTTTTCTTCAAAAGAAAATGATCTCAGGTGATTATTTTAGTTTTTTCTTTCAAAATTTTTTCTTACGGCTTTGAAAATTCTCTTTTATTCTCATTTCTTTAATGTTTGTTTTAATTCATATAAAAATTTTGAAAAGATTTTTATTTTTTACAATTGATATATTCTACTATATGTTTGAAATTAAATTCTTCCGAATTCAAAATTATTTATTCAAAATTTCAAAAAATCAAATAAATAGTTATAAAAAAAATTAAAATTTTAAATTTTGTATAGGATGAATTTACGCTCGAAACAGAACTGTTCAAAATGTTAGATCTAAACATATTTTTTTGAGATATTTATTGAACAATGGCATTTGTTCATCAAGTCTTAATGATATTTGATAAGAAATTGAGAATAATAAATTATAATTCTATTATGTACTAAATATATATCTTTGATTTTTTTTCTTATCAACTTAAAACAAAAATAGATGCATTCTTAAAGATAATACTTAAAAAGTATCAAATATTTTTTCAAATAAAAATAAATTCTGCGGAAAAAAAAATTCTTTTTACCAACATTATGTCTTCTCAATGAGCAATGACTAATTTTCTTTGAATTTTATTCTCGATTTTCAAAATTTTCCACTTAAAAAATAGAATTCGAAAAACCTTATTTTTAATTTCAGATTTTTATATGTAATAATAAAAATAAATCTAAGTAAAAAAAATAGTATTAAATCTCATTTTGTATAGGGGTACTCCGAATCTTTATATCGTTTTTTTAACCCTGGTGAGTAAAGTCTAATATTTTTGAAATGAGAGAGGGACGGTAAAATAATAAAAAAAAAATTCATTCTTGAGCGTAAAAATTTTCTACTGAAAAAATCTTATCAATTTAAATTAAATGTATTTTTTTTTATCTCAAAAAGATTTTTATATAAAAATTGACTCAATTAGTTTTTTTAGTTTCAATTAAAAAAATGCGAAAATAAAATTCCATCGAGTTTTTTCAATTATTTAATAAATTGATATTTTCTTGCTAAAATTATTGACTCCATTCCTATTTTATTTTTTCAAAAATTAATATTTAATTGATTATAATTACATTTCGAATCGAAAAATTATTTTTTTTTTGCAGTAAAAAGTTAATATCGTTGTGATTTTGATGTAGATAATATGTCTTTTTTGCTGAGCAATGACCGAAAAAAACATAAATTAACAAACTATATCTACCTATTCGTCAAATATTACAGTTCGAAAAATATCCAATTTTTATTTTAATCTCAAATAAGTGATGTTTATTTATTTGATTTAATCATCATATCGTTTAATTGAACTTTTATGAATCCGAAATAGATGACGATCTATTTTAGACAAATATTCACAATTGTTTTAAATTATAATAAAATTTTTATAGTTGATTATTTACTCAATCTTTAAAGTTTTCTGCTCTAGATAATAACTTTTCAGAAATTTCAATAAATAAACAAGTTTGATTAGTTGAAATTTCTATTAATTTGTGTACTAAATTTATTGAGGATGAATTCATAAAGGTAGCTTTTATTTCTCAAGCAGAACTAATAGGCTCATAAAAGTAGGCTAAATAAAAATAAGGGGTAAAAAAATAGACATAAATTGGCTGTTGTAATTTAAATTTTTTCCTAACAATCTTAAATTGTGCAAAAAAAATTTTGTCATAATCTAGCTAGAAGATTCTAAGTGAATCGCGATCTTGCGGTTTAATATAAATAAGAATCAAGCGAAAAAAAAGGTACTTTATTAAACACATGAAAACATACCAATTTAGATCAACTTACTGCTTTTAAATGAGGACCAACTTTTTTTTTGAATTTGTGTGTGAGCACTCATTTTTCGTTTGCTGATTTCACAATATTTTGCTATTAAAGTAATAAATATGAAAAATTAAATATTTCAATTCAAAAATAATTCATCCTCGATCATCTGATGATTATTTGATGAAAATAATAACTACAAAAACAACTAAAAAATTTTTTTTGAATAATTTTCTACTAACGTAATCGAGTAAAAAATAATTTCTATTATGAGTAATCAAATTTTTTTCTTTATTTTTGAATTTTGTTTTTTTTTAAATTTTCAAAAAATTATGCACAAACACACATTTACCGTTTTAATATAAATTTAAAAGGTCTTCAGTGAATGATTAAATTTTAACCAGAATTTTTTTTTGTTATATTTATACTAGATTCGATTTGACATAAAT
>BLXL01010987.1:0-13020 GCA_023170135.1 Acarapis woodi
TATGTTGCAACTTACACCTTTGATAAATACATGCAGCATATTTGCTTCTTCAAATCTTTGTCCTTTTTATCTATTTAAGCGCATGTTCTTATTGGATCGAACGCCACTAAACTATTTTTCGCCAGTGAATAAAAGATAGGAGTACATGATGCACTTTACGAATAATAATAACATATAATAATATGTAATTTTAAATATTTTTTTAATTTCGAAATTGATTTATTTTTATTTATAAAAAAAACTTATGGATATTATTCAAGTTATGATTTTGGATAATTTTTTCCGCTTACATTCCTCATAATCATTGATTTGTAAAAATAATTTTTTAATCTTTACATTTGAAGCAGCACTCTTACTACTTTTAATTACATGATGATACTTAAACTTTTAAGTACGTTTGAGATTACTTACCTTAGTTAGATTATTGTCTATTTTATTCATAAAATTTTCTAAAATATGACGTATAATCTGGTTCAAATAAAGTCTGGATATTAGTAAATAAACGGATCCTGATTTAATTCAGAGAAATCAAAGATAAAAAAAAAAACATCAAAAGATGCTAAAAAAATTTTTCTTGAATATGCGCTTAGGCAAATGATTTGAATGAGAAGGTATTTATTAATTTCTATTATAATATTAATTATGTAACTGATTGCTCCCACTAAATATAATTATCGATATTCAGCCAATAATTTCATTTAATATTTCTATTCAAAAATCATTTACAGATTGATTGTAAAATTGAAAACATATTTACAAATTTGTTTTAACTTTTTTTCATTTTTATTCTTGAATCTTGTAATTTTAATAATTTTTTTTTTTTATATTCTATCACATGTAAAATGATATGCCGCTTATCCACCCTACGACATTTTTTCACCAAGTTCTTCATTGAAAACAATGGATTAACGTCTAAAAAAATTAGCGATCACCTTGAACTTTGAAACCGTATAAAACGAAATATCAATTTCAAAAAATCAAGTTATGCATTATGTAGAAGAGAATAAAAAAAAAGAAAATAATGTAGAAAGTACGAGAATTATATTCTAAATCAAATATGGAAAAGGGGTCAATGTCCAAGTTAAGATAACCGGTGAGCAAAGATTAGGAATCAATAAAAAATAAAATTTTAGAAAGTGCTGAGGAGAAAAACAAAGAACACTAGTAAGTCTATCTTGTTAAAGTAAACTTTAACTATAATTCACGTCTAGGCTCCACGTGTTTATAAACTCTACATTCTATCTTCTTCAACTTGCGCCCTATGCACACTACTCAATATTTCATTTATATATACTTGGAATGAGTCGAATTTTGTATTATGTCAATAAAGACATTCAAATATATATATTCGGAGCATACGTGATTTTTATTGAGAGATCTAAATGAGCTTTTGTAATTAAGAGGGATGAAAGACCGAAATCGATCAGGTAGACCTCTGTTGAATAATCAAAATGAGAGCAATCTTATCAGTCTAAATGAAAAAAATTGGACTGTACGAAATGGCGAAATTTGTAAAAAATTCAATTTAAAACGAAGAAAATTAGATAATTACACGCTGAGACATAATATCCATAAGTTTTTTTTATAAATAAAAATAAATCAATTTCGAAATTAAAAAAATATTTAAAATTACATATTATTATATATTATTATTATTCGTAAAGTGCATCATGTACTCCTATCTTTTATTCACTGGCGAAAAATAGTTTAGTGGCGTTCGATCCAATAAGAACATGCGCTTAAATAGATAAAAAGGACAAAGATTTGAAGAAGCAAATATGCTGCATGTATTTATCAAAGGTGTAAGTTGCAACATATGATTTTCTATAAGACCCGAAAGAGAAGGCCACTTATTTCTAACTGAAAATAAAAACATATGACCGACATGGTAACAAAATTAAAAGGTTTGCATATAGCAGGTTCGATAATCAAACCGTTTACTGTTAGAAAATCATCCGTTGCACTTTATCATAAGTAAATATGGCGATTTAAGAAAATATTTTTAAATAATGCCACTATTTATATCGTCAAGACTAGTAATAATATTGAATTAATATTGAAAATATTGAAAAGGTGTTTGGAAAGTTCATAATAATATTATAATTAAATTAAATGAATCTTTTTCATTCAAAGCAATCACATGCACGCATCAGGGAAAAAAAGATTTGGCATTTTGATAAACTTTTTACGACAAAAAAACCTCAGTTTTTTCAGTATCTTTTAATGAGTTTTTGTTTCACCATCGTTCTCTTCGATATGATGCAAAATTCAATTTATTTACTTATTGCCAAGACTAAAGTGACTTATTTAATTTCAAGAATTCAAGAAAATTTTTAAATAACCTCTAAATTCTTTTGCAATTATATAAATTATCATATAAACGAGTTTTCTTGGGCTATCGATAAAAAAATTATTCATCACACTTGGATATAATAAGGATTACTATTAGTATGTATTTCCTTACAAAGTAAGTCATTTAATACAAAAAGAAATTAAATTCAAATTGATTTTCAACAGGGTAATAGGAGGTCGAAAAAAAAAATTCATGTACATTCACTCCATCTTTTAGGAATTGAAGCCGCAAGGAACTTTACAATACACACATTTGATTTGTATCAACGAGAGCTGTAAATCAGTAATTCTAAATATATTTTGAATATCGTCAACGAATATTGTGCTTATAAGATCCTTATGTTTCGAATAGTACAAATTTTTGTTATTTTATTAAATTTATTTGGTTTATTTGATTAGCAATAAATATTTTTTCGGTGTGCCGATTTAAATTATTAAACAATTTTGGTAAAATTTTTCATTATTTTTATTTTTTCGGTTTAGAAAATTAAAACTGATTTCTAAATGATATCGACTGTTATGCGCAAATTCATTTTAAGAATCAGATAAGAATTGTATAATTTTTTTACTAGTCAAATAAATTTTTTTTTTTTTAAATTGATTTGTATTTTTAGTAAGTACAAAATTGTAAAATTGCTAAAGGAAAATTAAAAAGATTTTTTCAAATTTTGTAATTGTTGATATACTTTGCAATATATTTTTATTAACTTAATACTTCAAAAAGTTTGGAAAAATCTTAAAATCAGTTCGAAATTTCATTTTGTATCTTATTAAATTTGAAAAATTAACTTTGATAGAGTTTTTTTTTCGATAAACAAATTTCGAATGTCAAGATTTTGAGCTGAAAGAAATCAATAAATTTTATTTATTTGAGAAACATCTTATAACATAGAAAATATCATTTCTGATGTTTAGCCTATGATTCCACTTAATATACGAAGAACATTTCGCTTATTATCAATTATTTAAATATTTCTAGTAATAAGAAATACCTTTTTTTTCATGTTAGTACATCACCAGTATAAATAAGGAATGAAAGTTGAAAATTTTAATTCTAAATTTTCCGGGAATACAATGCTCCAGGGATAATTGTAAAGTGTTTTTTATTTTTTGTAGATAAGTTGCACTTGGTGATATAGCAAATCGTATAATCACTAAAGATTCTATATTTCTCAAATCGAATGTTTAAAAAGTAATGAATTGTTGCAAACCATTAAAGAAAATTTATATTACACGAAATATCCATAGAGAAGTATTTTCCAAATATCAATAAAATTTTACAAATTCATAAAATATATTGGTTAAATCCATTTCAGATATAGTTTATTTTAAATAAAATATTACTTCACTTTTCAGTGAACACAAATTCACGAAAATAGTTTATATCAAATCAAATTTTTCAAGTGAATCCATGAAATTCTAAATTTCATATGTATAAAATTTTAATTGTTTATTATTTTATATTTTACAAGGAATTGGAGAAGTTGCAATAATTTTGTATTAAATTATTTTCAACTTGTGTCTTACGTATTAGGCTCTATAAATTCAAAATAATCCAACATATAGAAAAAAAAAAGATATATTGAAATGTCTTTTTTAAAAAACTCATTAGCATAAACTTATTTTGCATAAAAATAAATAATTGATAATTTTTTTATTGGCATCGATATATAAATAAATCATTAGATGGAAATATAAAATTCAAAATCATTTAAATCTTGACTACAATTTTATTTAAATTAAATTGTGAACAAAATTTTTAGTTTTCGAAAAAATTNNAAAAGTAGTAAGAGTGCTGCTTCAAATGTAAAGATTAAAAAATTATTTTTACAAATCAATGATTATGAGGAATGTAAGCGGAAAAAATTATCCAAAATCATAACTTGAATAATGATGAATTTTCGTTAAAAGAAAGCATTCTTTAAAAGATAACTGAATTCACGAAAAAACCATAGATATTTTCTTATCTGTCAAACTCTGAAACAATTGTATCAGGTAGTTTTTCCTATTATTATTAATTTTTATGGGTAAAATTTTTAAATATGCGATCTTGTAAATTAAATAAAATATTTTACAGAACTTCATTTACAGAAAAATCGATCAGGAGGAAAATTTATAATTTTAATCTCAACAAAATCTATAATATTCGAGTTATTCGAATCGAAATCTGATTGCTGAATTATTAAGCATCATTACAATTATCAAGCAAGTATTTGATGCCTAAAAGAGGCGGATATGATCAAGAAATGTAAAATTAGTCCGTACGACTTTATGAATATTCAAAGATTTGAAGATTATCTACCGAGTTGAGCAAAAAAAGTCGTCGAATTAGATTTAATGGTCGAAACATTGGAAAATAAATTAGACGATTTACATTTGAAAACATTGCTCGAAAATAAAGCAAGTTTCAAGTGATGGATGCAGCGAAGAATCATCAAGCAGTCGATCTTGTTTTGGCAATATTTCAACAAATAATAAAAGTGGCGATGATAGTGTTAGTTTAAGCGATTCTAATTTGATGATTAGACAATACAAAAAAAAGCTTCAAAGACCTCAAAGAACTGGTTAAAAAAAAAGATTGCTCTAAATATTGTATGCTTGACATATTACTGTAGTTCTTATCTGATTTAATAAAAAAATAGAGTTTATTTTGTAAAAATTTGACTAAGGCGATTTTTAAACTTTCATTTTTTTTTTTTCAATTTGTATTTTATCACATTC
Organism: Acarapis woodi; assembly: GCA_023170135.1. Taxonomy (NCBI): domain Eukaryota; kingdom Metazoa; phylum Arthropoda; class Arachnida; order Trombidiformes; family Tarsonemidae; genus Acarapis; species Acarapis woodi. The sequence goes on from BLXL01010987.1 coordinate 5,074, forward strand.
CTTTTTTATATGCACTATCCGCAAAATGAAATATACGTAAATTTCATAAGCGAAATTAAACGAATCGTATGGAATTTTTTTTGCATTCGTATAAAAATAAAATTTTACTTCTTAATGATATATTAAATTGATCGGTTTCACTTATAATCATTATTTAATTCTAATTTCTGAGTTCTTACTGCGTGAGTGTCGATTTAAATCACAAATATTTATTCAAAATGTGAACAAAATTTTGAATTAAAAAAAAGTGAAAGTAAAAATAAATTCATTTCAAGGCTTAATAAACAGATACAGTCCGTTTTATTTCATTTAATAGGTAACGAATTTACATATTTTTTTTATCGTTCTTCATTTTTTGGCAATAGTGAATGGAATTTGTGGCTAGATAATCTATTCTCAAAATTTACGTCTGATGTAAAATTTTTGCTTTGTTGAATGTCACTTTTTATGTTTTGCTACAAAAATTTATACTTATGAAATCTGAGCATATATTTTTTGCATGTAAAATGAAAATAAATATTTTAAATTAATAGCACCAAGTGTAAAAAAGATTTTCAAATTTTGTAAATTAAAGGGAAAACATTTTTTTTTAGAAAAAATTAAAAACCATCTCTTTTTGTAATTTCGTCGAAATGAGGTAAAGAGTTTGTTTCATTTGTGACTCACTGTTGATAAAAGATTTTATCCGCAAAAAAAATATAGGGCTTATTTTAGTCGTCGTAATTGTTTTAATTAATATATATTTCTTTATAAATAATTTATAAAAAAATGAGCATATGTTATAAAATTTAAATGACGGAATGTAAAGCAAGACGTTGCAAATAAAAAATTCTTAAAAGTTTTCGTTGCTGTTTGCGTTTACTAATATTTGAAGATAAAAAAACTTACATAAAAATAGAAACACTCGTCTCTGAAAATATCGGTCCCACAAAATTAAAAAATAGAATCGACTTATTCATTTCACCTCAAATTATTAAGCATAATTGAACGAAGAATTTAAGAATTGTATAATTCTTAAATTTTATTCGTCAAATTTTATCATTGAATTTTATTTCGGATTGTTACTTACAGCTCTTAAATCTTTCGTATAGTTTGCTGATTCAAATATTCTTATATACATAGCATTTCAAAAACAAAAATAACTTGGATTACATCGAATCAAATTACTAAGAATCAAAGTAACATCAGAGGATAAAATTTCAAACTCGATTTTTTTTCTTTTTTTTTTCAAATAAAAAATTAATCATTAATATTTTAGTTTACCATGATGGCTTTGATTACCTTTTTAGCATATTTCGCTTTTAAATTATTCTTTTTTTTTATTATTGTCAATCTTTTACCGTAAAAAATTAATGTGAAAACAATTGATGCTTGTAGCAAATCAATACTAAATTAATAAAATTAGTTTATTTAAATCATTTAAGTAAATTTTCTGAAGCAAATAAAAAGCGGAAAAATCTCCTTTTTTTCTGTCAAATTTTCTGGTGTCAATCTAAATCGATTCTTCTTGTCTGAGTATCGCTTTTTAGATTTGGATTGATAGAAAATTAAAATCAATTTTGAATTATAATATTTTTAATGATCATTAGGTAATTCAAATGAGTTCAAAAAATTCTCAAAAAATTTATATCATGATAAAGTAAATTGATAATGTAAAATAATTTCAATAATAAAATAAATTAGCCATAAATTAATAATTTAATTCTAATTTTTCAATACACTGAAAAAAATTGATGATTTAAGTTTATTAAGTAAAAATTTATTGGTAGAATTATGATTTTATATTATTTCATTTGATATTTATGAAGACTTTTAAAATTTGCTTAATTTAATTTTTAGTATGAATTTATTTAAATAATCCATTCAAAATTTTGAAATTTTCTGTCAATTTAATTTGCGAAAAGAAATTTTAAATAAAATAAATATTTTCTGGCCTATTTTAGCTAAAAAATTTTTGAAGATAAATAAATTAGATTTATTGGTCTTTTATTTGAGATTTCGAAAATTTATCTTTATTCGGAAATACCAAATATTCGCATTAAACCACTGAAGTATTTGTCGAATATAACTTAATATATATTTGGTCAGTTATATGCGCAAATCACATCTAATTTCAAATTAATTTTTAAGTATTCAGTATAAAGATTGTGTTAAAATTTTCGTTTTTTTTCAAGAAAAAATTTATTTTAATATATATTTTTATTAATAATTAATAAATTACATTCGAATTTTTTTACTTAAACTTGTTTTTTTTTACAGATGAATAAAGATGAAAAAAAATATTAATGATATTAATCAACATAAAAATAATAAATTTAAATCTCATAATTCTAAGTTGAATATTTACTATTATATATATTTTATGCTATATAAAAAAATTCGTTATGAATACAAAAATGACATCAAGTATGTCTATAAAGATTTCAAATTTTACCGAATTTGAAAAAAAGAAAAGATTCTGTTTGAATAGACTTACCGATTAAAATGGAAAAATGGTCAACTAAATATAAAAATTACGAAATAAAAATTTTTGTAAATCAACCTAAAATTTTCCAAATCTGCTGATCAAAGATTTAAAAAAAAATTTTAAATAAGATAATACTGATCTTGTAACAATAATGGAGAAATATTTTAAGTAAATAATTGTGTGCACAATAGAAAATTCATTCTTTTGCTATTTTTAAAATCATTGGATATTATGAAATATAATATAAAGAGAAAGAATTTTATCTTGTTAGGCATTCTGATCTAGACCAGATACGTAACTATTTGATTTTATCCAATTATAGATGTTCTTGATTTTCACATTATTTTTCTCATAGAAAGTCTTACCAATGTTGTATATCAAATTAAATTTGCCTTTATTCATAAAATATTTTGTCAATTTTTTACAAATAGATGAGATAAATCCAAGATATACAACTAAAGTTTAATCAAAAGTTTAGCAAACTAGAAAGAAAATTTTAAAATGAACACGATTTGATAAAGAGATTCAATAAATATTACTATTAATCTATACACTATTTTCTATAATCACATAATTGCAATATTGAACTGCTTTATACTGATACAGACGGAAGATTAATATTGTAGAATATGCTAATGTAAAATTATCAGGAAATATTGTTGCAGCCGACAGATAGTATCAGAACATCGAGATTCAATGATACCAAGCACTCGCAATAAAATTTTCAATACATCTAATTCAAATAAGAGGAACCAAAACAATACAAATATATTTATTTGTACTTTTTTTTTGAGAATCTTACAAAATGCATTACCAAATTATGTAATTTCAGCCTGAATACTTTTAATCATTCGAACTTAAATGACCTCGTATAGTAAACAAAAATACAAAAAAAAATTAAAAATTTAATGTAATATAAACTAACGTCTCGAAGTTTCAAATTTTCTTTGTGCGATTTCGATCGAATTTAAATTTGAAATTGAAATTTTTTTCGTTTTGTTTTGGATTTTGTCATTTCAAATGAATGTTGCTAGAATAAAATTCAAAATTGAGAATTGAAAAATTAAAAATCATTAGAGCTTATAAATAGAGAATTTTTTGATTGCAAAATAATCACAATATTTCTTAAAATTTTTTTGTTGAAAAATTTTAAAAATTAAAATGATAATGTGTAATTTATGGTAAAATTTTTACTTGCCAGGTGTTTTATATCGGATGCAAACTGTCTTCACAAGACTATAAATGTTTCTACGAATTATGTCTATTGTACTGAATGAAAAAAGAAAATAAAATATATTGTAGTGTGTAGCTAACGACTAATAGTGATCTAACAATCAGAATTTCAATGTATAACGACTTATCGAGGGTATACCTCGTAAATTACGCAAGCAAACTTCAAATCTATCTCACAACATAATAATAGTCTGTATATTAATTTTAGCTTGAAAACAGTCGTTGTAATGCATGATTGCCCCCTTAATTTAGTCAACTTGTGCTTTCGAAGTTTCCGGTTTACTATAAGAGTTTTTTTTTCCTTTCAATGTGTGCTTAGCATATCTCTCTTCTCTTTAAAAATTCTTATGGTTTGAACATTTTGACGCTCCAACTAAGCATTTAGTCTTTTTTTCGATTAGTAAAGATGTTTCAACGTGGAGACTTAAATATTTCAAGAATTTGTATTTTTTTTTTTTACATTAAAGATTCACTTTATGTAAAATTCAAAATGTGAAGATTAAAACCAAGAAGAATTTTCTATTTTGGTAGTCTCGCCAAAATTTTGGCAAAAGATACCAAAATAATTTTCTGATGATATTTGTATATTCTATCCTTCTAGTTTGATGTGACCAGCTGAGACAGATTTTAAGTTAAACCTCTACATCCTGAATTTTCACGGTTACTAATTTTAATTTTAAGTCAATTCAATACATTTTCGAATTTTGTTACTCTTAAAAAGAATTATAAATATAAATTTCCAGTTTGAATAAACAATTTTTTGTTTCTTATAAGACTATCGATTTTGATTTTTCTAAAAAATTTATTCAACTAAATAAATTTTTTCGAGTAAACTAATTTAACTAAAAAAAAATTTTTAGAAATATGAGTATAACTTTCATAAAAAATTTTATCATTTCACGATTCTTTGGTGATTTTAAGAAAAAAATTATGAACTTTATATTTCAATAAAAAAAAATTTCTTAATGAATCATGACAAAAAAACAAACAAATAACTATCACTATTTAGATAGCACAAAAAATACAATAATTATTGTTTAGATTCTTTGTCGATATATAAGCTCAATTATTTATTTATTTGTGTGCTTTTCTAAGCATTATATAAAAAATACTAAAAAATTTAGATAAAATAAATACAAAGTTTATCAGAATATATTCGAAATTTATGTTCAAAATTAATGATTATGTACTTTATGATAGTCTTGCTTGGCTTTTAGAAAAGTATCTTATTTTTTTTTTATATTATGATTGTTCATAGGACTTATTATACCTTAGAAACACCTAATTGTAAATTATGATTTAAAAATTTTCATTGTTTTAAAGTGCGTTCAATTAAATCAGTATATAAAATTATTAATAGATTATTTTTCTTGATTATGAATTGATACAATTTCAAAATATTTTTTCAAAATATTGAATATAATATTTAACAATTATTTTCAATATGACTAACATAATCTGAGCATGATTATTTAAAAAAAGAACTTAATCAATGTGTGACCTTTTTGAATTGCATAAAAATTTGCTCTCGGAAATCTTTAAAATTTTTTGATGAGCGTAAAGAGTCAGTGAAAATTTATATTTATAATTTATTTACAATTCTTTTTATGACTATTTACGCATCTTTAGATATCGAAAATCAATATTTCAAAATAATTATTAGAATTTTGTGTTATTATGTTTTTATTAAAAGTTCAAAAGCTTGTTATAAATAGATTTGCTTCAACGATTTAAGATTTCGATCATTTAAAGACAAAAATGCTGAATGATTAAACACATTGATTCAATTACTTCTTAGTGCTGGCTTTGATTCGATTGAATGCAAATAAGAGTATTCAAATAACTTCACTAATGTAAATAACATTTTTCAGTCAAATTCGAATTATTACTTGAACCAAAAAACATAGAACAAAACAATTTTTTATTCATCAAAACTTTTGTAAAAAATTTAAGTGCCAAAATTCTATTGAAACGAGTAATAAAATTTTTATGGTCTGAAATGATTTAAAAAAATTTGAGACTTCGAAATTCTCAACAACAAAATAAAAAAAAATTTCATTTAAATATATCTTGCTTTTATTATGTATTTAAAAGCCTTTTCTCCCCTTCAGAATAATTTTTAGTAGACAATTTAAAAAAAATTTATTAAAAGAATGCCTTCGACATTAGTAGACTTCTGAATTCAAACTGTGCTTATTGTGATTATCTCTAAATGGCATTTCATGAACATTATGCTAAGACTTTTAGAGAGGCGACGATGATGTTTATGAATTGTCGAGTATCGATAATATTAGCATAAAATTAATACACGAGCTTGACTTCAATCTTTGCATGCACTTATTCTAATATTAGAACTTGTTTAAAAATAAACAAAATTTTATAAATTTTTTACTACATATTTTTATTTTATTGAATTTATATCACATCACTTTTTCAATTTAAAATCAAAATAAAAAATTTTAACACCAATTCGATGCTTGAATAATAATTTGTATATTTTAGGTTTAAAAATCTTTTAAAACTTTTTAAAATAATTTATGATAAATTATTTTTTAAATATTATTCGTCAGATAATCATTAACAATAGGATTTAGTTTTTTTTTATATTTTTTGTCTTGAATTAATATATTAGCATCATAATTTTAATATTAATTAATATTTAACCAATAAATTGAGGTTTTTCTTTAGAAATTTCGTCTATTCTCTTTTGAGTAAATCAAAATTAATTTTTCTTTAATACTTGAAAATAAAAAATAACTTTTGAAATCGAGTCTATTATTTTAACATATAGTCTTTAAAATTCTTTTTAGCGTGGTATTAAAATAATTAATAATTGGCTAAAAATAAGTCTTCTCATTATTTTATACAATACAATTTTTTTTTTGAAAACTATGCACTCTATTAATTTCAAAAAAAAAAAACTTTTTCTCTTTCTTAAGAATAATGCAAAATACAATTTAAAGAAATAATATTTTTTATTTTAATTTTTTTATTTAGATTAAATCACCAATTTCTTGAAATATTCAAAATATTTATGATTTATATTTTGTATTTTTTTTCAAAGCAATAATAAAATAAAACTGTTAGAAAAAAAATTGTTTAGCGTTAAAGAAAATTAAAATATCTAAATCATGAAATTTCGAAATTTGGAATTTAAATTAAGTGACTTGATTCAAAGTGAAAACTTTTGTTTTTTTTTGTCAGAAATTTTGAATCAAGCTAACTACAGAAGAAGTTAAAAAACTATTTAAACCGAAGTTTTTGGTAAATATATTTAATCTAAAGATTTAACTTGAATTTGATTGAGCCAGTTTTATTTATTTTTCAGAATTACTAACAGTGAATTTTTATACCAATGATGCGGTAATTTTGTTAAAATTTTTTTTTTATTTAACAAGATTTTCTTTTCGCCATGATATTTAATATTATTCTCTTTCAATAATTTTTCCCGTGTTCTAAATCCTAGATCAATTTATAAAAAAACTGCTTCTGATGAGAGCTTGCAGACCTTGTAATGGAATGACCATTTTTTTGTAATGGCATCATAAGTTCGAGCTATGTAAATCTTTGTTGGTGTTTGAAATTGATTTTTTCGGGAGTTCAAATTTCGGCCTAATTTGCAAGGCAAACTTGGTCGCAAAAGCAATACTATTTACTCAGTGGCTAAAATTTAAGACTTTGAAACCAAACTTTTTATCTTGAAGTTTTATTAAAATTTAAATTCAAATTTGGTAGTTATAAACAATTAGGTTTTTTTTAATAAAAATTTTGAGTTGATTTTTTTTTTATCATTTACGATTGATCAACAGTAGTTTACTTTTTTGTTACTTAATTATGTCCCTTGAGAGTTATCAATTAATTAAAGACTTAAAATCAATAAATGATGATATATAGTTCAAATGAATCTATTCGCATTAAAACATTGAATATTAATGTTAAAAAGGTTACTGATTCTTAATTTATATCGAAGTGAATTTGGATAACTAAATTAATTTTCGGTCAATTATTTATTTTTTAAAATTTTTTATGTATGGATGTATAAATATTATTTAATATTTTTCATAATCTTAATTTTTCTGAATGCTAGCTGATGACAGAAATTTCACAAACAAAATATTTATTTTTTTTAATTAAGAAAATGAAATATTTCACAAGCTCAAAATGGCGCGCATGTCTACCAAATGTTACATCAATTATTGCCCTCTAATAATAAAAAGATGATTTTTTCACTAAGATTATAAAAAAAA
>BLXL01010989.1:0-16468 GCA_023170135.1 Acarapis woodi
GGCTGAATATTTCAAAGTATTAATTGCACTTTTTGTTGAAAACATTGTCCTCTGTTCTTGACTAGACAAGGTTTGGTTTGTAGTCGATTCATTTAATTTAAAATTAGTCGATATTGGTGCATATGTACTTGAAACTGAAGCGTCAGACGGTTGATTTGAAAAAAAATTAATCTGAATTGGCTGGTTAGATTTTGAGTAATTCAGATTGCATAAATTAGGTTGAATAGATTGCTTATTTAATTCGGATGAATGAATAGACAATAAATTATAGTATGGAGTTTCACTGAAATTATCCGTACTTGCTAAACTAAGATTGTTTGATACAGACAGAAAATTATTTTGAAAATTATTTTGTGACGATGAAGCGGCCTTATGTTGAATTGAAAATTCAGGGCTAAATTGTTGGGATTGAATGAAGTCTTGAGAGATTTGTTGTGTTAATGATTCGGCTGGATTTGGAATCTTGATCAAATCTGTCGATGAAGATATATTGGCGGTTGAAGTGATAAGTTTCGGCATATTGTTCTCACAATTTAAACTAAAACTATCTATCATTTGTATTGGCAATGAAGGTTTTGATGGTAAAATATTATTTTGAATCGATTTAGGGCTTGATTTCATTTCTTCCTCTGAAATTCGATTTTGAAATGATTCTCTAAATTGTTCTTCACAAATTTCATTCTTTGATTCTTTTTGTTTTTTATCATACTCTGCTTTTTTGAATTTGTTCTTTTCTTTATCAATCAATTCGTCATTTGGTGATATATTCGTTTCGATAAATGATTGTGTTTCTTTTTTTTCACATTTGTCTTCAAGAGCATTGACTTTTTCTTCTTTGGTTAAATCGTTTTCTTGTTCAAAAGTCAAATTATCATCGGATTTTGATGAATACTTTTTTCTCAACTTTGATGTATAGTCTAATACTTGAAATAGTCCTTTGCATTCAGACAATATTTCAAGTAATTTCAAAAAATCACCGTCCAAATTATTTTCATTTCGTGATAATTCAAATACTTCTTGATACAACTTTAATGAGTCTAGACCTAAAATTGATGCATCCAGATATTTTTCTTGCATTAAAGTCGAGTATATATCTATCAAAGTCTTAAAATCGCCTTTTTCAATCAATTTTTCGAATTGAATATCATTCATATTCGCCTCTAATCTATCTACCACTGTATTGAGACTCTTAAAATGAATATCTATTTGAATGCGAATAAATTAATTTATTTCCAGTTACTTATTAAAGTATCAATTAAAAGAGAACTTACATTTTTTTACCTCTTCATCTTCCTGATTCTTGAGCATATTATCATTATTCAAACTTGTCTTTTTCAAATTAATATTTGCCGATTTTTTTAATATATCAACTATTGATTGTTGCGAATCGGATTTTTTAAGATCAATATTTGAACCAGTATTTATATTGAACAATTCAATATTATCATCACTAAGCTCTAGATAGTCTATGTCACCGCTATCACTTTTGCGCAAATTTTCCTTATTTTTATTTTTTTTTAATTCACTATTTATTTTGACATCCGATTGTAAATTTTTAATGTTATTTTCTAATTCATTTTTGTTTTTTATAGTAATCGATTCATTGTCTTCATTATTTTCACTTAATATTTTAGATAATTGAGCAATATCTTTTGGAGTTATATTAGCATCTTTTGTTAATGTTTTGAAATGTTCTCGAGCTCTTGAGCCAATTACAAAAGCATCAATCAATGATGTATCGACAGCTATTCAAATTTCAAATTTTAAATTAATTTGATTGTCTTAAAAATATTTATTAACACATGGTTAATTGTTTATTGAGTTGCAATATATTTATTGAAAATTATTCAAATATTAATCATAAATAATGAAAAATGACTTATTATTGAAATTCAATTAAGAGAATTTATTCAAATGACTTACAAGATCCAAGTTTTCCTAATGATCGCCTTTTGACTCGCAGACATATGGTGCGTGTTTTTATACACTATTGAAAGACCGAATCAATTTTTAAAAATGTAATTGAATAACTAATTTGAGGCAATAAATTTTTTGTCAAAAAAGTTTAAAAAAGTTTACCTGGTGAATATGTTGTATAATTTCTTTGTGACTCATATGTTCGAGTGAGCTACCATTTCTATGATAAAAAAAATTTAGCATTAAATTAAAGTTTTTAAATTTTTTTCTAAATTCCAATAAACTTACACTTCTAAGATTTCATCACAATCAGATCGTTCGGCGGCTGACCCTATTTAGAGAAAATGTTGAAGAAATATTTGTTCAAAAATAATTTATTTGATTAACAAATCACAAGAAAAAATCTAAAAAAGCTTACCGAACAATTTGATTTTGCCTTCTTTTTCCACTAATACGATTACATATCCACCGAGATCAACCATCTTCAATTTTTTTTGAATCAATAAATTTTGTAATTAATTATTCAAAACATAAATTTAGTTAATTGAATTTCTTCGAGGTGAATTTTAATTGTCGAAGAAGACATTTCATAAATAAATTCAGGTTTATATTATAGAAAATACATCATAATATTATATTCAATATATTAAACTTAAAAAAACAGCTGAAAATTAATAAAATTTTTGAGAAATTATTTGCGCAAAAACGAAATATTCAATTTTCATGTTAAAAGAATATTTAAAGCGACGGAAAAAAAATATAAGAAATTTTCATCTCAAGTAACTTTTAAATAATTAATTGAAATATACAAATTTGATATATACATACGAAAAAAATAATCGTAAATATTTTTAATTTCAAAAACGGTGAATATAAAAATCACTTAAATAATTCATAAATGATTGGCACAATTTAAATGATCCATAAAAGTGATAGAGCTTTAAATTTAGATAATTTTAATTGAATAAAATGACTAAATGTAATAGTCTTTTGATGAAATATTTTCTTTTTCAGAATCAGGAATTGAAATGATTATTGAATACATAAAATACAAAATCGAACAAAAAAAAGTATACAAGCACGACTTGAAATTATTTGCATTAAATTATTTGAATTTTTAAGCCAATTCGATCAGGAAAAAATTTACAGAAAATATCTTATTATTCAAAAATATTGATTAAAATATTTAATTTAATATATATATAAAAATATTCTTTTAAATTAAATGTTCAAATCAAGAAAGAAAAATGTAAAGAATAAAATTAAATTTGGAGAACATAAATTTTAAAACCACAAGAAAATCTAAATTAGTTTGAATATATTGCATGAATTTAAATTTGAAAAAAGACAAATTATTGATAAAAAAAGGATTTTCATTTAAATTCAATTTTCGAACTATTAATTAAAATGATAAATACAATAAAGTTAGAAAAGCAAAAAAAAAAAAAATAAAAAAAAAAAAACAAAACAAAACAAAACAAAACGATAAGATTAAATTTTTATTTCCTTTCGTTTTTTTTGGGAACTTTTGCGTGTGAAATGTTCATAGACCTTTATTATTGCGAAGACATTTTTCGCCATGTATCATAGTCATTTTTATTGCAAATTCATATTTGCAGCTTATTGCGCTATATTTTTGAATCGAAATTTTATGTACTATATTTTAGTTTATTCTAAATGTAAAAATATCAGTCAAATAACTTAATTGTAATATTTTTTAGATGTGCTTTAAGTATTCTGATATATTTAACATGTAATTTTAATATTTATATATATCGCTTATATTTTCGTTCATACTCATTTACTCTGCTTAACTATATAGAATTGTAATATAGTACTCCATTCAAACCATATTTTATGAAATTTTAATGATATTTGCATTTTTAATTTAGGTACACGTATTTTTTCTTTTAAATTTTATTAAGAAAAAAAATCTCATCATACTTGAGATTGAATTTGTGGTCAGTTTAATTAAACTAATATTTATTTTGACTTGCACAATTTTGGGTATCAAAATTTTCGATTTATTCTTTTTTATTAATCGACCAAAATTATCGCTTTTTTCATATTTTTTAAAGCACTAACAGAATATTCGTTCATTTTTTATCACATCAATTTTTTTCATTTTAAGTGAAAAAATTCTAATTTTAAATTAACAAATTTTCGGAAAATTATTTATTTAAATTGTGATAATTGTGCGATTAAAACTAATTGAAATTGAATCATACATAATAAATTTAGATTCATCTAAGAAATGGAATTGAATAATTATCGAAAAATATTTTTAATTATATATATTGCGAATGCATCAAAAAAACTTATGAAATTTTTATATTGATTTAAAAGAATATTTTCTTATGAAAATTAAAAATGATGAAAAGATGTAATTAATTAGATAATTTGATGTTTTTTAATAATAATTATAATTAATATCAATTACTAATTAGATGCTTATTGAGAAAACATAAAGATACTTACTAATAAAAAAAGCAATTAATTAAGAGTTGATTTTAAGAATAAATTCAATTTTATCAAAATGATGTTGGCAATTTAATATTGTGTGCATTTGCTATCTTTCTGTTACAATCATTAGAATTAATGAAAAAAGAACTATTTTCTTACAGATGACAAAACGTAGAAAGTAGGATTGAATAAAATAATGAATCTTTTCAATTAAGGTGTTAAAGTTGGTCTAAAAAATTTCCGCATTAGAAAAGTGATTATACCAAGTGTCTCGAAAGACATGAATGTCACACAATTTTTATTTTTCATTTTATTTGATTTGTTGATTATTATTAATACTATAAATGGTTTCTACGGTAAAAGTTTATTTACCCATTTAATAAGAATATATTGGAGAACCAAGATTGTATCTTTTTTTTAAAATAGAGTAAAAATAATTAATTGATATTTTTAATTTAACCTTAAAAAAAGGTATTTTAGAAAATCCGAGAGTACCATGTGGTCTTCGCTACAATGATCATAATATACTCGAGAATTTACCTCCTCCAATAGGTGAAATCAGTGGAAGAAGCTTTTTAAAATTAGAATCTCGAGCATTAGATGATATTTATTCTGAAAAAAAAAGTGATACAACCGCAAATATTGCCAAAAAAAAAAAGAAATTGAATGAAATTTTAAATAAGATAAGAAAAGGTTTAGCATCATTTGATCAAAATACTAAAAAATCATTCGAACGATTAATTGACGACTATAGAAAAGTATTACCAAGATCAATTGAATGGCAAATCGAATTAAATTCCACTCAAAATGTGAAAGAACAGGAAGATAAATTTGAATTTGAAGAGAAAAAAGCTTTAATTGAAGAAGCAAGACTTTTGCTTAATCAAATCGATAAAAATCTTAATATCAAAACTAGGGTAATTTATTTTATGTAAATTATACTCTAAAAATCATGATTAATCAAATGCATTTTCAGATAATTGGTGGAAAACAGGCATCTATAAAAGGTGAACTATCTAAATTTCTGGTCTTTTTATTTAATATATTTAAATTTGGCTGAATAAAATTTCAGTAATAAGGATAGTAAATTAAGCTTATTATTTTAAATCTTAAATTAAGAATTTCCGTGGTTGGTATCAATTCAAATTTTAGATGGTATTCATATATGTGGCGGCAGCATTGTGAGTAAAATATAAATTTTTAGTTATTTAAAAGTTATAAAATTATTATTCTTTTTTATTCTTATGAATATTTTTATTCAGATAAGTTCAAGTTGGATATTGACATCAGGTAAGTTCATATTTTAGATGACGGAAGCTTGTAATATAAAAATAGTTTTAAAAATTACAAACTTAAGCACATTGTGTAACGAAGTAAGTATTCATGTAAATGTTGCAAGACTTCAAAAACTCAAAATCTCTAAATTTTATTCAATTATTTCCAATCGATTTTTATCTTAAGAGAAAAAACAAACGGATATATCGATAGAAGATATGTAGTAGGTGTCGGATCTAGTTTTTGGAGAAAAGCAACTAAATATAATGTAGTAATGGTAATCAAACATCCAGGTTTTACATTTGAAGTGAGTCTTCATTTAAATCTATTAAAAAGTTCATAGAGCTAATTTTTTATTCGAATTACAATTGATAGGAATTTAGACATGATATTGCACTCATGAAAGTTGAACCTTCAATCAGAATGATGAGAGAAAAAGTTGTCCCGATTTGTTTGCCACCAAGAAACGCCGAAGTATATGGATCAGGTGAGTTCGAAAACTATATATTAAATACCTAATAAATAATTTTCATTGATGAATAGCTACCATCGCGGGCTGGGGATTAACCAACAGTAAGTTAATTTAAAATGCTTTCACAAAAGAGCTTTGTAAAGTTGAAATTTCGATTCAAATAGATGATAAAAAACTTCCAAATGAATACTTGATGCGTGTTAATATAGAAATTTTAAATGATGCTTACTGTGCTAGAAGATATCAAAACTACAATCGTAATCAAATGATTTGTGCAGGTCAACTCAATGGAGAAAGAGATTCTTGCCAGGTACATGTATTTATTTGAAAAAAAGAAAATAATAAGTAATTTTATTTGATTCGTAATTTTAGGGCGATTCAGGTGGTCCAATGCAATGGTAATAGTTTTTTTTATTCAAATTTTCGTTTAAAATCAAAATATTAATCAAAATAAGTTTTATAATTTATTAGCTTGCTGGGTGATGGTCGAGTATACTTGATAGGCGCTGTATCGTTTGGCGATAAATGTGGCCGCGCTTCTTATCCAGGTAAATTCCTCTTAGAAAAATCAATTAGATCAAAAATTAAAATTGATCATTTCAATCTTTATAAATATCTAGGAGTCTACACTAAGGAAACATGTAAATAATGTTTAATGCTTAAAATCTCGCAAATCATTTATTTCAATTCATAATAATTTGTTTGTATTTGAATCAGCTTATGTGGATTGGGTTTATAATCAAATCGAAAACGAAGCAGCAGGCTTTTTCATCGGAAGATCAATGAATGAAACGAGTTCTTAAATTGCAAATGGTGTGCTAAAAAATATCTAGAAAATAAAAAATAATTCTTAATATTTTTATTTGTCGAAAATTTTTATGTTTAATAAATTAGCCATTTTTTACTAATTAGAATTTTTTTTTACAACATTCTGATATGTTCTAGATTTCAAATTTTACGAAATTCTTCTTCATTAATATGCAAACGATTATTTAATTTTAGTTATAGCTATTTTCACAAAATTTTTTCTAGACTTATCTGGTCGTATCTAGAAAGTTCTTTATTTTTACCTAAAAACTATAAAAATTCGTCTAAACCAAAATTTTAAGCTCAATTGATAAGTGGTTCTAAGTGTTCATTTTAAAAAATCCTACAATTGAATTTCACTTGTTACACCATTAATTCTTAATAAAAATTGTTTTTTTTTTTTTTTGGGTTTATGCAAAAACGAGTATGGCTTTATGCAAAAATTTAGTCAAATTTTGTCGACCTATGACAAGGTCATATCTTCGTCCAATTCAGTCGCTTGTACCCCAACGAAGAGATCTATACCGTCGCAATGACCTTTTTAGCAACATGTTTCATGAGCTCGATGGTGTAGTACGAGAAGCGGAACGAGCTTTTAATAAATTGCAACGTGATGGAATCGGAGGTGCTATCTACAACTTATCGCCTATTAAAGGGTACGAAATGCCTGTCTTAATAAACGAGGATGGAACAAGGTTATTGCGTTTAAGATTTGATTTAGAAGGATTTCAACCAGAAAATATTAAATTGACAATTAAAGATAATCTTTTGACTGTGCAAGCACGACAAGGCGAAGAGAGAACCGGCAATGCTTCAATGAAGTGTGTGAAAGATTATCATTATGAATATAAATTGCCTGAAGATGTAGACATTGAGAAGATCACTAGCAAACAAAATTCTGATGGTACACTCATTGTATCGGTCATTCTACCTACTCAAAAATCGAAGGAAGAGTCTGTTGAAATACCAATCGAAAAAAGTTAAATAAAACAACTATTGTAAATATGTAGAGCCCATAATTTGTTTAAAAATCCTATTTTCTTTAAGTCATTGTATAAAAACAAAAACATTAAAATAAAAAGTAATTTCTTAATTCTACTTACGATTTTTTTTTCTTTTATTGTAATTTCCTGCTTAATAGTCTAAATAAATAACTAATGAATAAACGTAAAAATTAAAAATTTTATAAAAATGAGTTTAATTATCACATCAAGACAAAAAAGAGATTATTAAAAAAATGACATCGAAAACTTAATTGAGTGAAATTGATTGTGAAATAAAACGATTTGAAAAATCTTGTAATAATTATGATACAATGACAAATAATTTTTGACAATTTCAAAACGAGTCATTGTAAAATCTAATTTAACGGAGTACTTTGAGTATCTTGATTGGCAGCTCGAGTTTTTGATTTTATTATAATCGGCGTACGATCGTAGCCACCGAATGTTGGACTTCTTGGGTCAATATTAATTTTCTTAAATAAATTGTTCTTTGGTGTTTTGCTGGTTGGTGTTGTATCCAGTGTTGAATCAGCAACACTATTGTTTATTTTCGCCAATAATTGACCCATTTCATAAGATTGATGAACACATAAATATCGAATAAATGAATTTGAATTGATAAAGCAAAAGAAATTTCAAATTGTTTTTCAATCGAAATTCAAATTTTAGCTTTGAAATAAAGTTAAAATGATTGTATTCAAAGAAGCTCTCAAAATTTATTCAAACATTTAATTAAGATAGTTTTTTTGAGATAGACATGAAGATTTCATTTATATTATTTTCTTTTTTTCTTGAATTTTTGTAATAGGGCTGTTAAGTAAAAGCAGCTGAACGAATCTAAAATTCAAATTTTGTTTGTATTTAATGTAGCCAAGCAAGGGGGGTACGGTTGCTAAGGGGAAGATTTTTAGGAATATTCTCGGGTGCACGGACAGTGCACAATGTTACTTTATTATCATAATGAGAAAAATGATTACTTATTTTTGTTGGTATACAATATATTAGAAGCATTGAAAACAATTGAAAAATTTGAACAGATTTTAAATTCAAGCAATTTATTTTTTTTAAACACACAATATCACTCTTCATTATATTCATCATTATATTAATCATCGTTTTAGTTGATTTATAAAGCATAAAGTGCAAAGATCATCATGATCGAACTAAACAATTATCTTAATCACATCAGAATACCGACGCAAGAGGACAATGTTTATAAAGATGAATCAGTATATGATTTTGATACACCTGTAAGTACAATTCATTATACAATACAAATTTGATTAATTTTTTCTATTTCTAGGAATCTGAGAATGGTCTTTTCATTTGTTTGAATACATTTTATGGTGTTAGTGCAAGCTTTTTAGAACTTCATCATACACGCACTGAAAGCAAAGTATATCTAAATATCAAACGTACTCAAACGGAGGTAAATTTTTAATAAATGCGATCTAAAATAAAAATTATTTATTTTTATTCTAAAAAATAGAAAGATGACAACAAAGCGATCGAAGAAAAACCAACAAAAATAACAAAATTGGCCATCGGTGTTGAAGGTGGATTCAATACGGATCAAAAAGACTGCAATTTCAAAGAAGAATTCAAGATTGTTTTATATCCTAAACTTGCCGAATATTCATTAAGTGACAATAATTTGCCCGAAATAATTCGAACTAGTGTGAACAAAGTCATAGCATTCGAATCGGCATTTAAAAAAGAGGAAATAAAAACAGCATCAGACAGTTGGGATGGTGAAAAAAGAATGGTGAGCAAGTTTGCTGATAAACTTGAACAATTAGATAACGGTGTAAAAATATTACCAAAAGGGTGGAAATGTTCAAATTGTGATAAACGTGATAATCTTTGGTTAAATTTAACAGATGGTACAATATTATGCGGTAGAAAAAATTATGATGGATCAGGAGGAAACAATCATGCAGTTGAATATTATGAAAAAACGAAATATCCTCTTGCTGTTAAATTAGGCACTATAACACCTGAAAGTGCAGATATTTATTCATATCCTGAAGATAATATGGTACTTGATCCACATCTAAACAAACATCTCGCTCATTTCGGCATTAATATGAATCAGCTTGAGAAAACTGAAAAAACGATGATTGAATTAGAAATTGATGCAAATAAAAAATTTGATGAATGGTTAACTATTCAGGAATCAAATTGTAATCTCACTCTTCTCTATGGTCCTGGATATGTTGGTCTCGACAATTTAGGTAATTCTTGTTATTTAAATTCAGTTATGCAAGTATTATTTGCTATGCCAGAATTCAAGAATGCCTATTATCCTGTTGATCAAATCTATATTCGAACGAACAATCCATTCTATGATTTTGATTTTCAAATGGCTAAATTGGCTTATGGTCTTCATTCACCAAACTACTCGATCAAACCACCATTTAATGATAAACATTTTGAACAGAAAGGTATCAAGCCTACTTCATTTAAATCACTTGTCGGTAGAAATCACCCAGAATTTTCGACAAAACGTCAACAGGACGCTCAAGAATTTTTTCTTCATATTATGGATCTAATTAAAAAAAGTCATGAAAATAATAAAATGCTCACTAATTTAAGTAATTTATTTAGATTTAAAGTTGAGGACAAAACACAGTGCCTAGCATCAAACAAAGTAAATTATGCTGATCGTGATGAGTATGTACTTTCACTGCCAATTCCACTTGAGAAAGCTACAAATTTAGCCGAATTAGAAGTTTATTTGAAAGAGAAAGAAAAGACACAATTTGAATATCAAAAATTACCTGAAATTGTTAGGCCAAGAATTAAATTAATCGATTGTTTAAACCAATTCGCAACCGAAGAAATAATTGACGACTTTCTTAGTCCAGCAACGAATACCAAAACACAGGCAAAAAAAATATTTCGAATTAAATCATATCCAGGTAATAAATATTTTTCCATTTTTCTCAATTTTTATTTGAAAATTTGTATAATCTAAGAAATTTTTTCACAGATTATCTAGTTCTACATATGCAAAAGTACACACTTGATAATTCTTGGCAACCAAAAAAAATAGAATGTTCCCTTGATATGCCAATGGAGATCGATTTAGCTTTTCTTAGAGCTAAAGGTCTACAAGAGGGCGAAGAATTGTTACCCGAAAATAGTGAAGTTGATGCATCATATGATCATTTTGATGAGCAAGTTGTTAATCAGCTGATCGAGATGGGTTTTTCAAAAAATGCATGTAAACGAGCCTTATTAAGAACTAAATCAAATAATTTAGAACTAGCATTAAATTGGCTGTTCGAACATCAAATGGACACAGATTTTGATGCATCAATCGAAAACGAATTTATAAGAACAAACAAGAAAAAATCAAAATTTTTGCCAGATCCTACAGGAATCGAAATGATCACTGCAATGGGTTATTCGCAAGCAAATGCAGAAAGAGGCTTGAAAGCAACAAATAATAATGTTGAAGCAGCTATCGATTGGATACTTTCAAATCCAGAAGAATTAAAAAAATCGAATATGGTTGGAATTGAAAGTGAGGAAGAAACTTCTGAGATTGATTTAAAGGATGGAAATGAAAAATATCGATTGATTGCTTTTATTAGTCATATGGGCTCATCAACACAAAGTGGCCATTATGTTTGTCATATAATGAAAGAGGGTAAATGGGTTATTCATAACGACAATAAGGTTGCACTTAGTGAAAATCCACCTGTCGATCTCGCTTACATGTACTTTTACAAGCGTATTTAGAAAAGTAAAAAAATCAGAATAGAAAATATATATTTTTTCGATAATCAAATATCAGATTTATTAAAAGGGAATGTTACAATCAAAGTTCATTTATTCATTTTTTTTAATAAAAATGTTGAACTAATTCTCCTAATATTAATTCTTTCCATTCATCAATCGAATCAAAATTCTTGTCAGTGAGTTCGTCTATCTCCAAACAAGGCTTGTCTAAATCATATTCTTTGTTTACCTTCCAAATTTGAATATAAGGGTGCTCTAAAGCTTCATTTACCGTTATTCTACGTTCTGGATTAATAATTAACATTTTAGATAGTAAATCTCTTGCTTGACAGGATAATTCATGATGGTTCACATTAGATGATTCATCGAATAAAAATAATGAATCTGAAAAATTTTTAAATTTAATTTTTCTTGATAAATTAAAATCTTTTTTTTACCTGGAAATACGGTTTCGAAATTTAATCCTTTGCATGATCGTTTCTTAATAAAATTTTTAATGATGATTGGTAATTTATCGATAAATTCATCTTCCGGTGTACCTATGTGTGATGCACAAATATATTAGTATGTAGAATATCTTAAAATTTAAAGCTATATTGCTTACCCAATAAATCCACAGTTCGCTCCCACTGATTGATACTATTCGAACCAAGAAATAGAATTTTACCTGTTATCATTTCACCCATTATACAACCTATAGACCATACATCAACTATGCTAGTATATGAATCAAAGCCCAATAAAATTTCTGGTGATCTATAATATCTAAATTTATTACAATTAAAAAAATAAATAATAAATAAAAATCAATTTTAGTGATTGAAAAAAAAAATAAAACATGTAAACAACTACAAACAAGGTTTGTCTATAAGGTGTCATCATAAATTTGTTCTCTTTGCGTGCAAGTCCAAAATCAAGCAATTTGATTGAGCAATCCTTTTTGATGCCAATGTTTGATGGTTTGAAATCACGATGAATTATAGAGCGATCATGTAGATATTTTAATGCGATGAACATTTGATAGATTATGTAGGAGAGTCGCTCATGATCGAACTTGATATGAATAATTTGATTGAGTGTCGTTTCTACAAGTTCCATGACTAAATAAAGATCTTCAGGTTTTTTAGACGGCGATTCACATTTTTGGTTGAATGATTTATCAGATAATTCCTCAGTTGACGATTGCTTAAGTGATTCATAAAGATGAAGCTCAGGTGATGTGATGAATGCATCAATAAGTTTAACAACATATTTATGATTCATAACCTTGAGCAATTTAAGTTCTCGATAAGCTTGCTTTGCATCTTCAATGTCTGCAAATGGATTTAAAATTTTTTTTATCGCAACCATTTGCTTGCTGACTGCATCATATGCCGAACAAACCACAGTTCCTTGAGAACCCGTAGCCAAAAATTTGAGATCTTGATATCGATTATCTACATAAAACACTATATTTTCCACAATATGTTCTTGTATCAAATTGACAATCACTTTATCATTGTAATCAAACTGTTCAATATACATAATTGTCAAGTTTAAAGTAAATTATTTTTAATTAATGATTTTGGAAAAAATTAAGACAAAAATATAAAAATAGTTTAAAAAATCTTTCACAATTAAGATGGTCATCAAATAAATAAATCAGATGATAATGTATAATTTTTATTAATTTAAATATTCTAGTATAAAAAGCATTCGTCTCAGATCATCTTCGCAACAAATGTTATTGTTTGCGACAAACTTTTAAATTTATACACTTTGTTTACCTTTTTATTAAGCCGAAGACGAATAAAAAATATTGTGATCATATATTTGTAGATTAAGAAAGTTGAAGACTTATCGGTCCAAAAGAGTTTGAATATTAAGCGAATAGGATTTTTGCAATAGTTTTGTGTACAATTTGAACAATTGCGCTTTTATTCAACAATTATCGGTCATATTTAATAATATATAATGAAATATAATGAGGTGGAGTTTCAAGTTTTTGGTCTAGACACATACCAGCTGTTTTGAAAACGAATGGAAAAAACAGCTGATAATCTTTAAAATCAAAGCACTTATCTTTGAATAAAATGTAGGCAGGCATCACAAGTCTTAAGTACTTAGAAATTAATTGATCTAATTATTCTTTATTGTTGAATCTAAAAAAACATTAATTCAATTATTTTCATAAAAAAATAAAACAGGCAAATTTGAGTTGCATATTCAAAATGGCTATTCATCCAAATAACTGTCTGTGGTTAATTGATCAGAATGGTTACGTAATATTTTACAATCTTGAAAGTAAGCAATTTGAATCTTTACCTACAAAATCTGATCAAGAAATACTTTTTAAATCACTTGCTAGTTGTAAAAATCATATTTATGCGGTATCTTGCGATCATCGACTCTTTATTTATGTGTTTAGTTCCATGAATAAAATATTAGAAAATTTTGAATTTTGGGAAAATGAACGCTGGAATTTCATTTCCGGCTTCACTCACAAATTACTTCCAACTGACCGACCTAATTTTAGTAATTATGATGGTACAAAAGCCACACCTAAAGAATCGTTTAAATTACCGTCAGACAGTTGGAAATGGAATGATGTCGATTGGACAATAGACGATTGGCAGTTAGTATTTGTATTCAAGATTTATTTTGAAATTTTCATTTTTTTCGGTTTTATTTTGAGCTTTCATTTTTTCTTTCTCACACTTTTAATTAATTTAGATATGCACCTGATTTTAGTCTTGTCAATCAATTCACAACAGAGAAAACGATGATTTCAATGGTTCGAAAACGTCGCTGGCATAGGACGGCTTATTTTGCTAAACTTGATCAGTGGATTGAAGTTGAGCCGATTTCAGATGATAAGTATCAGGATCCGATTTTAGATGTAGCGATTGGTGGTCAGGATGCCGTTAAAAGTATAAATTCAATTCACAAAGACGATGTTCTTCTAAAAAATAAAAATGCCTTGGCTGTTTGGGTAATCACAGTATCAGGTAAAATTTATTTTAGGCACAATGTTTATTCACTTCGACCTGAAGGAGAACGTTGGATTGAAGTATCATTCAATGAAATACTTGATAATTCGTCGGATAGTGAACAGGAAAATAAACAAGAATTAAAAATCGAAGAGATTATTAAAATTAGTGTTGGTTCATTGGGTAATTGTTGGTGTCTTACATCGTGTGGTCGTTGCTTAGTAAGACTGGTTACGAAAGATAATTTAATGGGTAAATTCAAAATTTTTTTCTCTCAATATCTTATTGTGCATTTAGAATTTTTTTCATTCTTTTTTATAATTTTCATTTTCTTTCTATAGGAACATGTTGGCAATTGGTTGAACCACCGTTTGGTAGCGAATTAATTCAATTGAGTGTAGGTCAAGATTCGGTTTGGGCTATAGATAGACGTAATGAAGTATGGTTTCGAAAAGGTATTCGATCATCGCATGGTTCAGTAAATCTAATGTGTGCAATAGGAAGTGGTTGGATGAAATTAATGAATTCGGAATTAAGTTATATTAGTGTCAATTTATTCGATCAATGTTGGGCCATCTCGGCCGACAAACAAAAACTTTATTTCCGAATGGGTGTCGAACCTGGTATGTTAAGCGGAAAAATGTGGAAATTGATAGCAAGAATAAAAGGTTTTGATAATTTAAATCGAGAAAGTGAATCTGAAGTAGGAAGTCTGAATGATTTAACATTTAAATCAGATATATCATCAAATTCAAATGATTTTATTAGTAATCCATCATCAGTTACTTATTTAACAAATCAGACAACAAATTCTTGGAGATGTCTTAGTGCATCAACTTGCCTTATAATAAACGATTCATTTTTTAAAACAAATAATTATCTATTTCAGAAAAAAAATGACAATTCAATGTCTAATGAAGAATCTACCAATCAAAATTTACCCGGCGATTCAATTGATAGTACGAGTTTAGCGTCAACAGACAATAATTGGAAAAATTCGATTATCGCACAATTAATCAATAGATTCGAAACCGAAATGTCACTATTCAAAGGTAAATATTCAAAAGCGATCGAGAATGGAACATGGCTAAAGTCGGCCTCTGTTCTATTCATGTCAAATGAAAGCAAAATTCAACAATTTAGTAATTTGGATTTGAATAGCAGTCACAATCTATCGAAAAGTGTTTTAAATCAAGTAAATAGTTACTTATATTCATCTCATATTGGTGCAAACGAAAAAAACGATTTCATTAAGGCCCATTTGGAATTGGATCGAGATGGTGATTTCAGTCGTACAGAGAGTGGTACATTGACATTCAGATTTGCAAAAAACGAAACCAAATGTAAAATTGCTTACAAAACAAACGTAATAAATCTTGCTGAAATAATTTGTATTACATCAGCTTCTAATATTATCAACTTTCCTAATCACAATATTTTATGCATTTATTTAACTAAACATATGTTTATGTTTTCTTTTGATGACGAGAAAGAACTCAATGATTGGTTTGCTACATTGAATGTAGCTTGTAATTGTCTTCATGGACTTACCGAAAATGTTTTTTCGCCTATTTTTAGGCCGATCGCGTTTCTGATTTCATTATCAGGTCAAGCATATGCAGGCTATCTTTTCAGCGATCGTTCAATTCAATTAAAACGTAATCTGCTAAAATCTAAAATCGAGACAAATCAACAAGCTCAGCGTAATTTAAAATATAAAATTCACAAGCTTAAAGAACGACCTGAAAATACAAATAATGAAGAAAATGAAACCGAACAATCTATTTCACGAATTCTGAGCGAACTTAAAAATG
>BLXL01010990.1:0-12357 GCA_023170135.1 Acarapis woodi
GGCCACTTCCTACTGGATGAATACGACCACAAGCTGCACCTAATTTCCTATTTTTCTTCATTAAATCAACTAGAA
Source organism: Acarapis woodi (assembly GCA_023170135.1). Lineage (NCBI taxonomy): Eukaryota > Metazoa > Arthropoda > Arachnida > Trombidiformes > Tarsonemidae > Acarapis > Acarapis woodi. Next base: position 76 of record BLXL01010990.1, read on the forward strand.
GCTGAACTGCAGATGGTCTAAAATTAATATCTCCATCCAGTGCTAGAATATAAGTATTTTCTGCTTTGACAGATTTACGGCTAACTTCGATGGGTAATTCCATGAGTCGATGACCTAACAGGTAATACATATACATGACTTGACTCCATCTTTTTCTGTGTCTTATTTTAAGTTTATCTTTAAGATGGACAATAAGCTTGTTACTACCTGGTAAAGTCCATTCAAGTTTGCCTCCGTAAGGTGTGGGATATTTCTTTGGTGGTTTTATATGTATTTCAGTTTGATGCACATTCGATGCAGCTTCATCAAGAACTGTAAAAAAAAGTTTCACAAATCTATTAACTACCATATGATCTGAATTTTCGGCGTATTCGAATGCATCGTCAAAAAATATGTTTACTTCGAATTCGTAATAATCTTGTACTTTTTCGTTAATAAATTTTTTTGCATTTTTTTTAGCGCATTGATCTTCGTCCATTCTAAAAACAGATTTTAACAGTTGAATCATTTCCTCTTTAGTTTCATGCCACATTGTTGCACAAACTAGAATAATTGTTGTATAATCTTCCTTTTGAACAGGAGATTGTTTCTTTTCGTCTACAGGCTCAGATATGGTTTCATAATGTTGTGTTTCAGATCCTAAATCTCGCCTCTGATCTTCTTTGTCTAAATTTAAATGTTCAAATTTTAGTATAAAAAGATCGTTTCTTCTTCTATTTAACATCATTGATTGATCAATGAAAGCTGAACAATACATAGGATTTATAAATAATTTTTCAGTTGTTGCAAGACGTTCACATTTTGGTCTACATATGTGAAGACATATCCAAATTTGACTCATTATCCAGATAATCCAAAGAGTGTTCTCAGTATTCATAAATGATTCGTAATTGATATTTAAATCATTTGGACATGTCCAAAAAAGGTGTCGCGGTAATATAGAAACAAGTGCACAATTATCCGTAAGATGAACATCACAAGATGTTGTGAATAAAACAATAATAATGGGCACAGTAAGTATTAAAGCCATTGTAAAACTAAAACCCTGAATACAAATCTTGCAGGCAAATTTGCCTAAATTAAATAGTAAATAAGTACGGTGTGATTAAAAGATTAATAAACAAAATAAAAAAAATATTATTTTTCTTAAATTTAATTTACCAAATACATAACAAAGCCAAGTAGTGGCTATTTGAATAAGTAAAAATTTTAGTGTGTTTGTACCAAATACATCTAATTCGAGCCATTCACCTGTGAAAAAATAAAGAAAAAAATAAGAATGAATATATTATATAAAATAAATTTTTCTCACCTTCGATTCCATCATTATTTTCACCTAAGAAATTTATTTCATTTCTGTCTTTTGCAATCAGAACCTTGTGTTGACTGAATGCGTTTCGAAATTGAGTGAAAAGATATAAGGAACTTCCATCTATCTTAAATCTTACAATAAAAGTACAAATAAAAAGTAGAAATATTTTCCAACATGATACTATGATATAAATGAGGTATCTGGATCGATTTAGACATTCTTTCATCTCGGCTAAAACACGAACAAAAGATATTGGTGAGTTATCTTCGCAGTAATTTTCCCAATAACCGCAAGATATCAAAATACATGATAAAGGTAAGTTGAATTTGAGATTACTTGATATGGTATCAATCATTATCCAATAGATAAAGGCTGAAATTTGTCCAATTATAGCAAAAATATCGACTACAATTTTTAAAAAGTACATGTTTTCTTCATTTGAATTTCTGGATAGCAGAGCAAGTATACCAGGTACTAAACAGAGACAATTTGTCAACATAGCTCCTTTGATCACATTCAATTCGGGTAGAACGGCAAACACAAAAATGACTAGACCAATCGTGTGAAGCGATTCTGCTAATAGAACCTATAAAATAAAATCAATCAAATGATAAATAAAGTGAAATTTTTAAAAAACTTACCGTACAAAAAACTAGTGGTTTTGGTTTTTTGAATGATTTAAATGTACATATACGAATGCTTCTGAAGAGCGTCATGATTTCAGGAGCAAGAAGACAAAAAAGAATACACCAAATCCATGCAACTCGTTCAGGATCATTTAATTGAAAAATGGTCTCATATCGTTTATCTCTATCCAGGCCAGGTATGCCTTGATTGCAAACTGAAATACCTGTCTTGTTTGGCTTTATTAATGATGTCATAAAAAGAAGTGAAGATTTCGAAATTATTGAACAACTAAGAACAACAGAAAATGTTACTAAGTAAGCACAGACTTTGAGAAACTTGATGAATAATTTGTAAATATTTGAATCAAGCGTCTCATCATCTTCAGGTGGTGGGGATAGTGCGAATACATCCCATCCTTTTGTTAAATTTATCTCGCTTCGAAATCTAAAAATGAATTTTATTCAAGATTAATCAATCATTCGATTAATTTGGACTAATGAAAGATTAATTATTTATTAAAAAAACATACGGATATTCTGAATAATTGTGATTATTTCGATTATCAAATTCATGATTGTTAAATTCATCATAATAATTTCCATTTTGATTGCTAGTATTATTTAAAATCGATGATTGATCAAAGTATATATCTTGACGATTATTAATATACGAATTTGTTTTACAATCACTATCACATTGTTGATTCAAAGCACTATTTTGATTCAGATTAAAATTGTTATTTTTCGACGCGTTATAATATGCTGATTTATTTGGATGATTTGATATTTTGCTCGTTGAGTAACTGTTCGCAAAAGTATCCAACGAATTCCGATTTCTGGAAAATGGCTGAAGTTCAGACATTTAATTCACTGTATCGTTCCATTTAAAGTTTCAAATTAGTGAAATTAAAAATTTGAAAAATTTTTTATGGCTAATACTTCTAAATTCACAGATTAGAACGTTTGAATGTTTTATTTTAAATTTATTGATTTTGCACACTTTCAAATTAAATATTTATCATTTATCAATCAATAAAAATAGTAATTCGATTCAAAAAAAAAAAAATAAATCGAAACTTAATTTCATGTTGATTCAATTACCTTTTTTTGTGGTAAACGTATTTCATGCACCCATACTAACAAAACTTCTTAAGACTTGTTTTGCCATAGTCTTTGTTAAAACAGTATATTCGAACGGTTAAATTTTAAGAAATGCCCAAAAATGTAAGTTGACCACGCAAATAAAAAATAAGTTCACTCAGATAATTTCAATGAAATTTTCTGTTGTGGTTTTTTTATTTGAAGAAAATTAAGTAACTTTATTGCTGCTTTCTTGATCTGTATTTCAAATTATTTAAAACGAAAAAAAAATTAAATTTAACTGGACAAATATTGACTAAGTACAAATCAATTCACATAAATGTCGATTTTGAATGAATAAAAATGTTTGTCGTTTCTAAGTTATTATTAAGTTGAATATTTTAAATTTTACTTATCCAATATGAATTCAAAGACTTAAAATTTTTTTTTTTTTGCAGCTTTTTAATTTTTTTTAGATTATAATTAAATTAAAAAAAATTTGTCAATGTACGATCATACAATTAATGGAATATAAAATAAAATGAAAAATAAAGAAATTCAACACATTTTAAATATAATTATTACGCAATCTTTTCTTAAAATTAAAAAAAAAATATTAGATTGACTATAACATTTATTATTTATTTTATCATTTTAAATTAATATATTTTTTTTTGCTTGAAAAAAAAATTGAAATTTTGGCTTTTTAAAAACTAAGTTTGTTTTTTTGGTTAAATTATTGAATAAGATCAGATAAATTTATTTCACTTTTCTTCAAATTTATCAAATCATCATTCAGCGAACCTGAGTTTTTTTTTGCATAAAAGTATTTCAGATAAAAAGTCTAAACTTAGTAAATTTTCATATGATTTGTATATATTTGCACATTCTTTTTTGACTGAGAAAGATCTTTTTTTGTTTATGAATGACCTAAAAATGATGCTAAACATACAAAAGGCGAAAGAAAAATCATTTTTCGATATATTGTTATAATTCTCTAAAAGTTTGAAGAACGTTATTCAGAATTTTTGATAACGTTGAATAAGAGCACAAGCATAGTGCAAGATTTAACGAATGAAATTGTTGAATGCCCATAAAGATAGTATTTGAATGATCTTAAATTTAGAAATATAACAATATATTCACATTACGAACTTCAAATATGAAACCTGTAAAGTTGTATTGTTTATGAAATTTAATGTCTGTTATATAGTGAAGAGTTTTAGATTAAAATTCAAACTTCAGTTTTCTTAGCCCAACAATTTTGTAATATGTTTTAAAAATCGAGAATCTTATGTCAAAAAATTTGTAAGAGAAAGTAGTAAATTTCGAACATATTTGTAACTGCCAGATAATAGTACATATCATCATCATATTATTATATATTATTATTGTAATAATGGTTGCATGAGTTTTTTTTTCACCATTTGTAATAGATATGTAGCCTTAGAAAAGATTTTTTTCTAATTTAATGAGTCGCTTATCCAAATCTTTCGAAAAAATGGTCAAAGATAGAAAACAAAAATATTATAATGTCATCATGTTTCAAAATATATTTGAAAAATTGTTCTTGTTCACTCAAAAAATGGTGCCGTACCAAATGGTCAAAATTATATTCGAAAAGTGTATTTCCTTAAATTTCAATTTACACTTAAAAAATACATAAATAGTTTTACCTGTTTTATTTTCAAAATGAAGTTTTTTTTTATACGCCCGCCTCAAAATGATAATTAAGAGTGAACAGATACTATTAAAAAAATTAGAAAATAGGTGAATAATCTTTTTCATTTTCTTGATAGTACTCATTTCAAAAAAATATTTCGAAAATTACCTCAAATTGTTTATTTTTTGAATTTAAAAAAAAAATAAAGAAGATGAGAAAAATTATATCACTCTTGAATTCATATCATTTTTTTTTAATTATTTTTTCAACTGTGTTAGTCGAAAATTCTATCTTGAAAATTATGTTCTTGAACAAAATTTGAATTGATTTGAAATTCGTAATATATTGGCAAATTTTAATTATTGTAAATCATACTCTAATTTAAAAATTTAAAAAATAATCCTCAAAAAAAATTAAAACTTCGAGTGAATGGATACACTTATTAATCAAAATTTTATTTAGTAACCTTAAAAAAAAAGGATAACATTAGGCAAACCATATAATAATAGAATTAGTTATTTGAGTGGAAATCAAATTTATTTACAAGTATTTCGGTAGCTCTATATTATAAATTAATTCACATCGTAAAAAAATTTGAATTTAAATAATTTGAAGGTAATATTCCCATTTTTACCTTCACACTTTTTTGAATAGCAATTATCTATCATTTTTGTGAATATTATTAAATGAATGATAATTTATACTTCAAATCTTTCTTGATGTGTATTAAGTAAAAATATAAAAACTCAAGCAAAAAAAAATAAAAATTTTAATTTTAATTTGCGATAAATTTAAAATGAAAATTTAATGAAAATAACTTATTTTATTTTAATCGAATAGAAATAATTTTCTCAGAGGTCCTATTTACAAAGAAAATTAAATTCACCGATAAAAACTTATTTTGAAAAAATTTTTCATTTCAACTTGATAAATATTACTATTCGAAATTTGATTCCAATATTTTCTTTGTACATTTATCAAAAATAATTAATTTAGATCAGATCTAAATAAGTCTAAATTTATTATTTGAAGAAATTGAATGCAAATTTTTTTTTCAATCAAATCCATATATACATTAGGCACATTATTCAATAATTTGATTTAAATGTGTTGGCACATTTGTTCTAGCAAAAAAAAAACTTTTATCCTAAAAATTATAAAAGTAAATTAATTTTGATAAAGTTCAGTATGATTGTTGATTCCACTGTTAAGTTTTAGTCATAAAAATTAATAAAAAATAAAATAAATTTATCATTTTATGTTGTTAAGCTGATCTCACTTATTTAAATTTTTATGTGTATCATGACTAGGCTAATTAAAAAAAAATATAAATTAAAATTATGTTTTAGCAAAGAAAAGATGAACCAAGATTTTTAAGTAAAAAAAAAAAGTACTGAGAAATAATTAGCATCAATAAATAAATTTAAAAAACCCTAAATTTCTAATTTACATATTGCTACTGTTTCCTTTAAACAAATGCAGATTCGAACGGAATGAATTATTTTCATCGTGAGATTCAGTTACATTTCGAATATTTCCAAAATTAGTTGAGAAATTGCTTAGATTATTCAAATCATAATGTTCTTCATTCATTGAAAATACAGGATTATCACTTCCTTGTTGATTATTGAATCGTTTGGTTGTGTGTTTTTTATCTAATGTATTGCGCTGATTAAGTCTTACAAATGCTTTTGAATTGTTACCGTCCAAATCAAAATTATTTTCATTTTCGTTGTCCAAAAAACTGATTGGTTTTCGTTCATCCGAATTTCTACGACCTAATATAGGTGTTGATAATTCAGTCTTTGAAATTTGTGCAAATCGTTTTCTAAATGCAACATCGAGAGTTGATATGTTTTGTTTTTTCACAAATTTACGTTCTTCACAACGTTCAACAATATTACGATTTCGAAGGTCTGTAGACATTTTCTTATAGCTTTCTTCATCTTGATCGATTCCTTTTAAACGCTGTATCTGTTTAGCCATCATTATAGCGTTGTTGGTTAACTCATCATCTTTTGACACTTTCTTTTTTGAATCAAATAGTTCAACGGATGCTAAAATATGGGATAATGTTGCAAATCGATGAAAAAGCATGCCTACGAATTGAATTATTAAAATAGTACCGAAAAAAAGTACAAATACTAGACCAATAGGTTCCATTTCAAGGTAATGTTTTTCGACACGTATTTCATTTGTTTCAGGAATAAATGTAATATTTTCGCGCACACCAAATGGCCATTGAACATGTAGAATATCTTTATTCAATTGAAGTAAAAATACTATCAAAATAAATAAAGCATTCACCATTAAAAAACCAAAAAAAACTCTATTTCTTAAATCTTTTAAATCTGCTGCTATTTTGTTCTGCTTAGCTTTATCTTCATCGAGTGGGTAAAGATATTTTGCGATCAAATCATTAAAAAATTCTATTTCTTTTTCAGGCAACTGACAAACATCACCATTCAACAAGTCCTTATCTTCTATCCAATAAGGATTTATCATATCATCACGTTTTTCTTTATAATCTTCTTCATCTTTCAAAGAAAAATCATCTTCATCATCACTTGGTACACGCATAGAATCATGTGAAATTAATTCATCAGCCTCAGTTAATTCATTTAATGTTTCGAGATTTTTATGGTTGGTATTTAAACTAATCATTGATGATTTTTTTTTATGATTAAATGAAAAATTTTTTTCTAGGTGATTGATTTTGCTATTGATTTCTTTTAAACTAGTTTCAATTTGAATCAAATGAATTTTCTCATCATTAGATTTTGGGTGTGTAAATATCATACATTTGAAAAGATTTGCCAAACTAAACACTATTCCACCATCTTCTTCTTGATCTGATTTTTTTCCATTTAAAAAGGAAAGAATTGATTTCTTTTTTAATTCTTCTTCCAATTTTTTTTCTTCTTCCAATTCTTTTTTGGTTTTAGGCTATAAAAAAAATAATTATTCGCTTAGTGTCTATAATTTCTAATCATAAAATTATACGTACAGAAAATGTTGGTTTTTCCCTTGTACCCCATGTGACAACATTTAAATTGATAAGCGAATAGACGATAAGGAGAAGATACATAGATGGTATACTGAGAAAATAAAGTATGATGGGTATGACACATCCAAATTCTTGAGGATGTAATATTGCAGCAACGAAAAATGTGCCAGTCAGTGCGAGAAAGAACATAGCTGATGGAGATGATATGCCATCTTCGGTCATTTGAATTGATGTACCAACGAATACAGCCATCATAAGAAGTGCATAACAAGCACTAAGAAATTGAGCAGCCAAAATTTGATGATTATTTTTCATTGTGAAACATATCAATATGAAAATAAGAATAGGAATCAAATTGAGTTGAAATGAATACCAATTAGATATTCGAAATACAGCTACAAGTGCTCCAACTAACATAAGAAATATTGTACCTGGACCTAAAACTGTTCCTACCATTAACATGCCTTGATAAATGATATAAGGAAGCGAAATATTATCATTTATTGCAACTGTTCTTTTATAATCGCCTAATAGATCCATGATATTTGCCATAGTTGAGGGCGCCCATCTTCTGCGTTGAGTAAAAAATTCACCGAATCCTTCTGGGCAATGAGTATAAGCATCTGATGCAGCTGAATATTCAACTCTATAACCTCTTTGTAGTAATAATGTACATAACCAACGATCTTCACCTTGATCATATTGTACATAATGTAATGCTTCTTCTGCTTTTGTTGCATACTTACGCATTACATTGTCATCCATCAATGCTTTAGCTCTAAACAAACTAAAACATCCAGGTGAACATAATACGCAACCAATCATATGTTCAGTTGCTTTTTGTAACCAGTGACCAATTGCATACTCAAATTTTTGATACCATACCATAGGGCCACTTCCTACTGGATGAATACGACCACAAGCTGCACCTAATTTCCTATTTTTCTTCATTAAATCAACTAGAAGCTGAACTGCAGATGGTCTAAAATTAATATCTCCATCCAGTGCTAGAATATAAGTATTTTCTGCTTTAACAGATTTACGGCCAACTTCAATGGGTAATTCCATGAGTCGATGACCTAACAAGTAATACATATACATTACTTGACTCCATCTTTTTCTGTGACGAATTTTTAATTTATCTTTTAAGTGGACAATTATTTTGTTACTACCGGGTAAAGTCCATTCAAGTCTGCCCCCGTAAGGTGTTGGATATTTTTTTGGTGGTTTTATATGTATTTCTGCCTGATGCACATTCGATGCAGCTATTTCAATAACTGCGAATAAGTCTTTGACATATGAATTTACAACATATTCTTCACTTTTTGGATCGTACTCGAATGCATCATCAAAATATATATGAACTGAAAATAAATAATAAATAAAATAAATAAAAAATAACAAATGTATCTAATTTTTTACCTTCGAACTCATAGTAGTCTTGTATTTTGACTTTAAGAAATTGTTTGGCATTTTTTTTTGCACATTGATCTTCATCAAGTCGAAAAAGTGATTTTAACATTTGAATCATTTCCTCTTTGGTTTCATGCCACATTGTTGCACAGATTAATAATTTTGTGATATAATCTTCTTCTTTTGCAACACTTTTTTCTTTATTTTTTTTCTTTAACTCGGCATAAGATTTTTTGTCTTCATTTGTATCTTGAATACTCTCATAGTGGGTAGAGGTGGAAGAGTCATTTTGTTTTTGATTTTGTAGATCTTGATAGGTGCTCTCTATATCATCTCGATCCAATTTGAATTTAAATACGATTAAATCATCTCGCCGTCTATTCATCATCATTGATTGATCAATGAAAGCTGAACAATACATAGGATTTATAAATAATTTTTCAGTTGTTGCAAGACGTTCACATTTTGGTCTACATATGTGAAGACATATCCAAATTTGACTCATTATCCAGATAATCCAAAGTAAATTTTCAATATTTGCGAATGATGTATTCAGATCGTTGGGACAAGTCCAGAAAATATGTCGGGGTATAATGCTAGCAAGAGCACAAGTGTCGGTTAGATGCAGATCACAAGATATAGAGAATAGTATAATTGTGATTGGCACTGTGAGTATAATAGGAAATGTAAAACTAAATTCTTGAATACATATTTTGCACGAAAACTTAGCAAAAACATAAGTCAGCCATGAAGTTGAAATTTGAATAAATGCAAACCATATTGGCAAAGTACCAAATGCATCTAGTTCTATCCATTCTTCATCGATCCCATCGTGATCACTTAAAATTTCAGTTCGATCCCTAACAATCAAAACTTTATGTTGACTGAATGCATTTTTGAATTGTGTAAATAAATACCAACAACTACCATCAATCAAATATCTAATAATAAGCATACCAGAAATCATAATACATATTTTGATTGACGATACAATTATGTAGATAAAATATCTAGAACGATGTAATTTTTCTTTACGTTTTGCTAAATTTTTGATCCATCTAAATGATGAATAGTCTCCTGCGAAATTTTCCCAATATCCTTGTGAGATGAGCAAACAAGATATTGGGACAGCATATTTGAGTGTATTATTTTGGTTTTCAATGAATAAAAAATTAATAATTGCAGATAATTGTCCTATTATGGCAAGTAAATCAATGAATATTTTAAGACAAAACAATTTCTCTTTTGAGTGTCTAGATAAGAGAGCTAATATACCGGGTATCAAACAAAAACAATTTTTAAGCATTGCACTTTTGATAACATTTAATGAAGGAAGAACGACAAACACGAATATCATAACACCAATTGTGAATAAAATCTCAGAAAACATAACCTATTTATTGAAAGAGAAAATTTATTAAACATGAATAAATTAAAATATATTGATATTAGAATTTATAAATAAAAATTAACAAACCAAAAACAAGTCCGATTTATTGGGTGTAACATATGATTTGAAAATACATATTCGAACACTTTTAATAAGGGTCATGATTTCAGGTACAAGAAGACAAAAAAGAATACACCAAATCCATGCAACTCGTTCAGGATCATTTAATTGAAAAATGGTCTCGTATCGTTTATCTCGATCAAGGCCAGGTAGGCCTTGATTGCAAACAGAAATACCTGTACGATTTGGCTTAATAAGCGATGTCATGAAAAGAAACTGGGTAACTGAGATAACAGAACAAATAAGAACTGTTGCACACGTTATTAACGATACACATATTTTTAATAATTTTATTGAATATCGATAAAATTTTGAATTAATTGTTTCGTCTTCATCGGGAGGTGGATTATTGACAAAAACATCCCATCCTTTAATCTCTTGTTCGGATGGCGTTTGTTGTTGCGATGATAATCCGACATAGTCCATCTTTTCGAATATTCAGATGATCAATTAAATTTTATTTAAAATTTGAATCAAATACATATCATTTTATTCTTTATATTTATTTCAGATCAAATAATTAAAGTAAATTTGTTGAATGAAAACTAAAGCAATCAATTTTTTTTTCGCCCGTGAAAAAAATGAAAAAATTATAAAAATAAATAAAATAAAGAACTTAAGACGAAAAAAAAGAACGAAATTTTTTATTTTTTACAGACACTTCGCAAACATACAAAAAAGATTGACTCTTTTGATTTTTTTTATTTATTGAATTTAGGGGCGAGATGGAATCGAAACATTCGGAATAGAGGCGAGTAGTTCTTAAAAAATTAAAAATTAATTTAGCAAGTCAGCAAGCAACTTTTTTAAGTATCAAAAAAATTAAAAGTTTGTAAGCCTTTAAGAAACTATCTTATTATAGCTTGCCTGCTTGAAGAAAAGTTCAAAAATTTTTTTTTATTCTTCAAAAAGTCTCAGTGACCCAAATCTTGTATATATCTGCACTTTTTTTTAACTAAAAATCGAGAAAAAGGTATTAAGAGAACGCGTTGAGTATATAGCAACAAGTAAAATAATTTTTTTTTTCTACCTGTTTAACATTTGTTCAGGTACTCTTGTAAATTGGTATCTCTTTTGAAAACATTTTAAGATCACACTCTTTAAGCAAATAAATCAGACCATACTTTATGCAGCGAAATTTTTTTAAAATCTTGAATTATTTAGATAGTCTGAGTACACAAATCTAAAATATGGAAAAACATAAATCTAAAATAGCACCAAAAATCAAAAAAGTTCATAATAAAAGCTAGACATAATTTTAATATTGAGAGTAGTATTCAAAGCATAAAAAAAATATAGTGCTTGCGTTTAAAAATTGAATGAACAGATAATTTGTTGTAGTAAAACAGTCAAAAAATGAGAATCAATTATAAATGATATATCAATTGAAAATTAGCAATCAATCGCAGTAGAAAATTGAATCTTAATTTCTTCTATGTAAAAGATTTGTCTAATTTAAATTCATGGTTCAGGTGTTATTGATTTGTCGCATTGATTATTAATAAAATTTGAATACAATTTAAATATTAATATTTTTAGACGACTGCCATTTTTCTTGACATCCGACTCAATCTGTTTCATCTCTTCAAGTCGTGAATTTGGTTCAACGTCTATTACTGAAAAGTTGGAAAAATTCGAGTGAAAGTAAAATAAAATATATAATTAGTATTT
>BLXL01010991.1:0-10304 GCA_023170135.1 Acarapis woodi
GAGTGGATTCAGGTTTATTAATTTTATGAAGGTAATAATGATTTGCAGAAATTCCTTTTAATATGAATATAAATTTTCTATCTTATATCTAAATTAAAAACAGTGCTCTTTTTGAAAATGACAGCATACATTGCTTGTGACATCTCATAAACTTTTTTGCCTTTTTTATTAATACTAGAAATCTACTTACATTTGCATGCTCAAATTGATATCTATTCCTTGAGAATTTTAAAATTTGGAAAAAAACTAAACCACATAAGTTGAAATTATAGCGAAAATACGATAATAATATTGCAAATCTTACATTTTGAGATAGAAATTTGAATGCAAGTACAAACATTCAATTATTTTGTACAGTTCATTAATAGCTATTTTTGTTTATATTTACGCTTTATATTTCTTCAAAATGTTATTTTGAATTTCTAATATTGATTGAGAAAAATTTTCTGTTGGAACCAAATGTCCTATTCTTTTCAAAATAATTCCGTATAAATAAAATTTTATCGCAACTTTATTATTACAATCGATTTTAGAGAAACGGAAATAATATTCAACAAAAAATATAAAGAATAAAACGTCAATCAAAATAATTTCTAAAGAAAATTCAAAGAAATGATTTCTGAAATTAATTTCTGATATGGATAATTTAATGTTTCAAAGTTTTTTTTCATTTAAAAAATGCAATGTGATTATTGAATAATATTATATATGTATTTATTTTCATTAAATGTCATTTTAAAATTTGTTGCGATAAAATTAAACTCTATTAATCTTATTAGAACAATTAAGTACCAATAGTAAATATCATTTTCTTACGTGATATATAAAAAATCTTAGAGGTAAAACTTTTATTCTAAAAACTTTTTGGCATGCATTTTTTTTTATAATATGGATTCTAAAAAAATTATAAAAAAAATTTGTCGTTGTTGTGAATACTTTTAACAGTATATTTCATGAAGAAAACTATTCAAACTTACGAACAAAACTGAAATCTGAAATTTGAATTCAATTTTTTTTTGTTAATAAAAAATTTCAGAAATTTGGAAGAAACTTGCAACTTAAATTGTGCAATCAACGTTAAAGTAATTATTACGCTTAATCATCACCAACAATGAATAATTTTTGAAGATCAATAATGTGTCGCAGTTTTTATTATCAGCGCAAGGACAAAGGATGAAAAAGAAGTATCGTAAATTGATCTATCTAACTTGCAGCTCTCTTGTCTTCTTTTCTTATGCATTTATTTTCGTCAATAATGCGTTTTCAGAATGATGCTCAAATTTAACTTTCACATAACTTTGCTATTATGTGATAGGCTTCAAAATTTCATGTCCATGTCGATTAGGGTGTATCGGAAAATTTCCGAGAGAATCGAGCAGATGTATCAATATAATGAATAAATTAAAGAAATTAAATTTTTTTTGTTTTACGGTAATCCATGAATTTGATCAATGGAAATCTTNNTTAAACTTAATATTTTTTTACTTTTCTTTTTTTTGTTTACTGAATTTTGTTCAGAATATACTCAAAATTTTCTAGAATTAATATAATGAATAAATTAAAGAAATTAAATTTTTTCAGTTTTACAGTAATCAATGAATTTGATCAATGGAAAGCTTTTAATTTTTTTTTTATTTCATAGAAATATAAAATCATAACTATGATGATTTTTCAAATTGCCTGACTTATGCTCACTTAAAATGGGACTTATGCATTGCCATTTGTGCATGATATGCACTGTCTTTATCAAATATTTCTGTTGAAAATGATCTTTTATTAGAGTTATTCCATCAAAAATAGATCCGCACCGAAGTTATACAGAAAATTTTTATCGTTATTTGAAATTTACATTATAAACATCTTATTCAATCCAGTCGAAATTTTCAAGCTATAACTTGCTTAGTAGCTTTGAATTTGTTTTGAAAATGAGTCATTCTTCAGTAGCCTAATTAAATTTTAGTTGATTTGTTTTTGAATATAAGCGTTTTGTATGCTTTTTTCTTTAAAATTTTTGATGACATGAAAAAAATCTTTATCTATCCTCAAACTTTTTTTTTCTTGACAAACAGAAGACAAAAATAATCATCCAATCTGCAAATCACCAAAATCTTAAAAAATCAAAAAGAAATTTAAGGACTTAAATTTTTTTCGACTATAACTATATTTTTTTTTTCTGAGATAAGCAAAAGAACCATCATTTTTAAATTTTCTGATATCCAATTTGATTTGTTCTGTATCTTGACTTTTTTTATGATCTAAGTAAGAAAATTCTCTTCCAAAAATATTAATTTTTTTTTATTTTAAATGAAATTTATCAGTATACGAAATTAGAATTCGTATGCATTTTTTTCGTATTTTTTTTCAGACTTAATTCATCAATTTAATTTTAATATTATTTACTAAATAGACCCGATTAATTTTCAAAGTCAAGTAACTATTATTAATTTGATGTAATCATTTTCATTGCATGAATTTTTTTTTTGTATAAGCTTTTATAAATACTACTTTATAAATTTTTCTTTACCGACAAACAAAAATCAATAAAATTTTCCTTAAAAATTAAAATTTACCATAGCTCTTTTTTCAATAAAGAATTCCAAGAAGATTATTTATTTATAAATATTTTCTAAATAAACAATTTGTTTTTTCACAATTTTGTAAAAATTAAGTTTCATACACAACATCCGGTAAAAATTTATTATTTTATTTTTATTCAAAATTTCTGTTCTTTGGCAAAAATTCAAGATTTTTAAAAAAATTTTTCATTATTTCGAAATCGTCAAAATATTTTCCAATTATAAATTTTTTTTTTCATTAAAAATTAGAAAGTTTTTGCTGTGAAGCTTCTAAGTTCACTAGATTTCAATAATTTTTTAACAAAGGTCAATTTAAAAAATTCCTCTTTGAGTTTGTCAATATTCATATTAATTTTTATGACTAAAATAATTGTAAGTCTATTATAGCAAAATTTTAAAGTCAAATTATTCATGAAGACACGTTCGTTAATTTTGAAAAATTAAAAGAAAAGAAATATTATGAGGAGAATTATTTTGAAGATAGCTTGTTTCTTAAGTTTATCAAAAAATTTAGCACATAGTTTAATATGTATGATATATTTTCTTATTCTTTCTTTTATTATAATTAAATAAATAAAAATAAATAATTAAATAAGTCGAAAAAAATCAGTCTTATGATAGCTCATTATTTTTGAATGAATTACTTTTTTAGATTGATAGATTTGACTCAAATTAAAATTAGTCGTATTAACAAGTAATAATTTCTTTATTTTCTTAAGAGAATTTTCAAATTTCGAAAAATTATTTCGATACATTTTTCCGAACTTGATCACAATGAAAATTTTTCGAAAAAGTTCATGATTGTAATATTTTGAAAATTATTTAATGACTTGAAGTTTTTAGGGTTAAAATACTAGTTAAATATTTTTATAAAACAAAATACATGCAGACATATTTTTCCGAGAATAACGTCTTTAAGATAAAAATGAAAAATCTCATGATTTTTATTGTTTAGTAAACTTAATAAAGTTCGAATTTCTAATTTACATTTACAAACAGTACGCATCGTATCAAGTTCATATCATAATTTTTAAAAAGATTTTTAATTGTGTTCAACTTAGTTAATCGGAAATTTCCGACTATTAATCACTCGTGTTGAGATTATTATTTATGAATTTCTAATTTCAAAATTTTTAGCTTGAATATTGCAAATAAAATTTATTCTATATAGTTCATTGTAATGTATAAGTTATACTTATGTATAACATTCGTGGTGAAAAATAGCTACAGAACTAAATTTTTTTTAAAGATGATTTAAAATTATATATCTTTTATTTTATTCGCATATTTTTGAGTAAAGATAGTCTGATCATTAATGATTCCAAAATTTATTCTATTAATTATTCATTATCTATTAAATTAGACTGATTTTATTAAATAAATTAAATTTAGTCTTTTTTAATCAATTTTTTTGAAAAACATCGAATTTTTGAACGTCCGATAAATAATTTAATCAATTACGACTTTTAGAAATAAGATCTTGTAAGTGGTAAGGGGGAAACGTAGAATTTTTTTTTTAACCTATCGTTCACAAATATTCTTTTAAAAGTTTTCAATTTACGTGTTCTAATGTGAATATGTTACAGTTCAAAAATTTTGATACCATTTTCTATACAACAACAAGACTTCAACACATCTTCAAGTTAATTTGAAAATATACTGGAATCATAAAACTGATAATAATATCATTAAATAATTTTTCGAATATCCGACCAATATAAAATCCTTTGATTATAGTCAATAAACATGATTTGACTAATTGAATCGGATTAAAAAAAGATTATATAACAAAAAATCTTATGGATGTTATATTTTTTTTATATAGTATGAAAAATTTTCTCATTATTATGAATTTGATTGAATACATAATATTGTATTCTGTTAGCTACATCGTTTTGTCAATTAGTATCAATAACCAAAATTTTTCAGTCAAAATCGAATTAAAATGCAATTTTTTTTTTTATTAAATTTGATAATGCTATCGCTAAAAGTTTGATATATTAAGTGATACTAATATTACGTCTCAAATTTTAATTAAATTTATCATTTCGAGTTTGATTTTTCTATAGAAATTTGAATTTCATATTAGTTAAGATGAGAAAATAATCATAACATGCCTCTAGCAAAATTTTTTTTCGAATTTCTTGAATCAAATAAATTATTTGTTATTTTTCAAATAAATTACTGGATAAATAAATAAGATCACCTTTTTTTTTAACTTGTGTTTTTGTTTATTTTTGACATTCTAGTAACAAAAATTGATGAATTTTATTTATTCATATATATTTTTTATACTATATATTTATATTTTTATAAGTGCTGATCTTTTTATGGAGCAATTAAAAAAAAATAAATGTTTTTCAAAATTTTCAATTGCATATTTAAAAATCACTATTTTTTTTTTACTCGTATTTAAAATCATTGAGAGAGGAGAATTTAAATATAATTAGTTTATGATTTTGATATTTAGTGGAATTATTGAATCTAATTTCAAAAGTGTAAACATTTCTTGTTCACCTAGAAATTTTTTTTGATAATTTTTTTTTTGATTCAAATCAAATTTCGTTATAAAAAAGAAAGTCAACTTATTGATAAATTCTATCTCGAAATCTGTCTCTTCTTTTTTTTTATTTTTTTATTTTTATATATTAGCAATTTTTCAAAATCCAGACAATCTTTGCAGATTGTTTGCTTGAAACGAAGGTCACAAAGTCTGTTTCCTTAAAAATTTTCCGAATCGACAAAATCTTAATAAATTTACACGGTTTGCTAATAGATTATTGACTTTGCTATCTCGTGCTGACCATTCTTTTTTAGAAATGCTGAAGGACATTATGTCAACTTTAAGTTTAAAAATTTTTTTTGTTGATTATTTTTGTTATTTAACGAAATTTGCATAACAACTTTTGAAACTTTTTTGATTATCGCCTAACAGCTTCTTGTTTTCTAATGATCATTTTCTCAATTCAACTGTCTAAATGTTACCTTTTTATGCTGCCTTTATCTACATATTTGGCACACTTTTGATGTTAGTCTTAGAATTTTTAATTTTTTTAATGTAATCTTTAAACTGTTCACAAAAGATGTATTGCAGATTTTTATTTTGTATTCTTTCGGCAAGCTCGTTTTTAGCTACTGCACTATCAGCATAGTAAACATAAAGAATTCATAACTGAAATTTTCACACAACGAAATAAATATAAATATAATACAACATACTTTGTATATAAACTATATAATTTTATGTACTGACCGCATTGATTTCTCAAAAATCAACACTATATTCTTGATAATTTTCTTCATACACATGATGCTTGTATTTAAAAAAAATTTTTGTGTTATGGAAATAATTTCGCTCAGAAAATACGTGAGCTTACTTCTCAAGGGATATGAAAATCAAAAACCAACTATCTTCGAACAAACATGCATTTCCGTTCGAAGATCTTTTCTTGTGTCCCAGTCTTTTTAGTTTATTGTATGCTTTATTTTTTTCAGATTTATTTTTTTTCTTGAGAATTATGCTGAAATAAAATTCAATCTTTTCACAACGTTTATACGAGAAGCAAAAAAAAAAAAAAGAATTAGAAAAAAACCAATTAAATTGACCGGTATTGTTAGAAAGAATAAAATCGAAAAGTAACTGAAAAAATATTTAGAAAAAAATAGAATAGTGTATGGAGTATTAAATTGTATTTTAATGGTTAAAAATAATATAAATTGTATCCATTGATCGCAAAGCACTTCTCATTACAAATATATACAAATCCACATTGAGAATGCATTAAATGATAAAAAAAAATTGCAATAAAAGTAGAAAATAGCTCATCGATGTTGAGTTCCGGACAAAAAAAAAAGTTGAATATCGACTGAAAAAATTTTTTAGATCATAATCACAAAAAATCTTTTAAAACATTTTTACTCCTTTTAATTTTATAACTTGTCCAAAATAGATAAATTCACGGTTTGTGTAAGTATTATTGAGCACATACACAAAAGATGTTATTGATGAATCATCAGAATGGTTTATAAATGATCATTGTCATTGACTTGCTTCAGTGATGTTTCAGTGTTAAGTGTCACAGTTTGCGTGAAAGAAAAAACAAAAAAAAATAAATATTTTTTAATTTTTTTTGGATCGCTTTTAGATCACAGATTTTTTACCGTATCAAATTAAATTTGGTCAAACAAAAAATTAGAAATAAAGTGAATGAACAAATATATTGAAACGATTTTTTTTTATCCTTATTAAAAATTTTTACAGAATAAGAATTATGCCTAGTTCGAAATTCAATTCAAATTAAATAATAATTAAGAAATCCATGTATGATTTATTCATTAAAGTATCTTATTCATGTACATATTCTAAGTATTTTTTATAAGGCTAATCGTACTCTTATAAATAATCAATAATCTATTTATGCATATTTTAACAGTTAAGCTAAATTTTTCTTAAAGAATAAAAGAATCATGCTTAAAAAAAACAAGCAGTTTATTTGTAACTTTATCAGTATTGTCGGCACGTATTGGAATAAAATTTTGCAAATGAGAATTTGTATAAGAACTTAGAAAAAAAAAACGAAAAAAAAAGCCTTCAAAATGATTTTTCTTGAATTTTTAGAAATATTCTCATTGAAAAAATTTATTTTTATTTAAATACTTCACATATGATATTTTTTTTTAAAAGCTCCTATCAATCTATTTATTTTTAATATTTTTTAATAATTAATATACAGATCGATGAAATAAAATTGAAACTTGAATACAAAAAAAAGTAAAGTCCAAAATTTTTTATTCTTTAATTTTATGCATTTTGAAAAAAAAAACATGATCAAACAGTCAAAAAAATAAAAATAAGTTTATAATTTTCAAGTCTTTTTTTAATATAATATTCAATATAAAATGATTCAATAAATAAAAAATAAAAAATCGCAAAAATATTCAAAATTTTCTACAGGTTGGTTCTAGTTTAACGATTGCATATAGTGTAAGCAATCATGACCAACTCAACATAAATTACAAACCACTATTGCGTGCTTAAAAAAAGAGGAAGAGCAATTTCGAGATAAGAGAAATAAATTGAATTTCACGAATAATAAATTTTTATTTAAAAAAAAACAACTAAAACTTTATCCTAATTTTTTTTTATAAAAAGCACGAAATAAAATAATTAAATTTTACTTCCATTGCAGAAGATAAATATTTTCACAGTAAATCATAAATAGACCTAAAAAACTAGAAAAAAACTTGTATTCTGTATTTAAAACATTTGACGCGATTGAATTCAATATAGTAATAACTTAAAACTCATAACAGATTAAGAAATTCAAAGAAATCTATGATAATGAACATATTTACGAAAATATGCACTAAATTCGAATTTTCCGCAAACCTAAATAGAGGTGAAAATATCTCAAGACTCTAAATTAATCTGATTAATTGCATCCGAATCAAAATATTCCACTGTTTTAGTTTTAAATGGCTAAATTTTTTGAGAATCTTATCGACATACATGATAAAGAATAGTAAAGCAATTTTTTCAAATTTGAGACTAAAATGATTATTTTATATCAAATTCAAATCTCAGTCTATTGCAATAAAATTTTTTGCTTTAGAATACAAAATCCCATTAAAATTCAAAATTCGCACATTTTAACCGAATTCATTGCCATTTTTCGTAACAAAGGAATCTTCAAAAACGTTTGTTTATGAGGTGTGTGGGAATAAAAACAGTTCTAAAACTTTTCGGCGTCTTTTTTATTTAATATCGAGTTGAAAGTCATATTTTTTATATTCGCATTTTTAATAATTTATTTAGCACACTATGACAATTAATCTGATTCACGATTAGACCACTGAAATGCTAAAAAAATAGAATTATTCAATTTTAAAAGAACTTAAATTAGCTTGAAGAATGAATTCAAAAAATAGATTTCAAAAATTTTCAGATTTTTTTTTGAAGAGTCAATTAATAGTATTTTCAGCGTTGACGGTAAAGTGAAAATTTAGTTTATGATATTCAAAACAATCGATATATGTTTTAAGTGTTGTACTTATTAAACAATTATTAATACTTTGTTTTAATGATGAAACTTTGCCTAATATAATCATCAAATGAGACCGTAATTTGCATTTTTTATGGATGATAAAAAAGATAGGTCGTTTATATAAATTCCGCTTAAATATATCGAGTTAAGTTTTAATGATTAAACATTTGTAAATGTTTTGTTATAAATTAATGATTTAAGATTACAGATATAATAATAATTGAATTTTTTTTAACATTAAAAATCCCTATCAATTGATAGTGATACATTAGAAATATCATTTTTTTTTTACAAAAATAATTTAATAAATATCTAGGATAATATTTCTCCAATAAAATTTTTATTAAGAAAGTTAGGGCTATATTTTTTGAATTAAATTCAAGAAAATAATCCAAATTTCATATGTCGTTATTAGTTGAATTTAAATTGCAGGTGTATATGGATTATCAATATTTTTAGAATTTATGAATTCTTTTAAACAGGGTAAACTTCCGAAACTAAGAATCAACCAGCTTACTAGAATGGAAAGATTTTTTATCAATATCACTTTTATTAAATATTACCGCAAATATATTCGCTATAAAAGTGAAAAATTTTGAAAATGATAATCCCAATTCAAATGGATTAATGGGTGCAGTCGATAGCAACAAAAGTAATCTGTTAGGTGAAAAAGATCAGATATGTGATTTATATGATAACGTGCCAAATAATTCGCATTGACCGATTTTTAATAACGATAAAATAGTCCATCGATTAGTTAATTCAAAAAAGGTCAGTTAATATTTTATATATTGCAATATTGATTTTAATAATACCTTTCTTAATCTAGATTTTATATCCAATAAAAGAGGTTAAGTTTATTAATGTGAATCTTAATGGCAGAGTTGCTCCTCATAGAAATTCGGAAAAATTTCAAGATCACTTGCTAAGAACTAAAGAAAACAAATTAGGATTGGTATGCTCGAATAATCAAGTCATGGCGAGCAGCGATTGATTAATAAAAGCTAAAAAGTGTATATGTATTATTGAGTTTCACAAGCAAACATTCGGTGACCGATTGGATGATAAAGTATGTTCAATAGAGTTGTTACAAAGAATATATAAAATCAATTAGTGGTCAAATCTAAGTATCACTTTTCAAGTAATCGCGATAAAAATTAAGAAGTGAAATCTAAAATCATTATAAAACTATCGAATTTCAACTATTTTTACAAACGACTTAAGTCACATGATGTTCATTAAAAATAATTCATAAGAAATGTTAGATTGAAAAGCGATACTCTCAAGCCTGATTCATCTAAAAAAATTTAATATCAAAATTATAGAAATCAGAAGATTTTCATGCGTTATATGATTTTGTTGAAAAAGATGAAATGATTGTAATTAATAAATGTGAAAAAAAACTAATTTTTTCTGCAATTGAAGAAGAAGAAAGAAAAATGTCTACTGCAAAATGTGATCAAAAGAAAATTGAATAAAGTGACGTAAATGGGAAATTTCAAGAAAATAGTAAACGAAATTAAAAAGCATATGTTTATGGAGCAATTCGAGAAGTTAGAAGATAGTTCTAAGAAAAAGGGCATTTTATTTATGATAGAATGTCAGTTTTAGACAATGATTATGATTTAGAAGAATTTGATTACTTATGAGAGATTCCTTTACATAGACTTATAATTAAAATTTA
>BLXL01010992.1:0-11710 GCA_023170135.1 Acarapis woodi
TTTGTGAAATTTCGATACTTTTTCTTGTCTTCACTGATGATTTATTTAAAATGTTTTTAATGATTTTATTTTTAATCTCGAATACATTGATTCTCAGCAACGGTAATTTTTGTTTTGTTATCAACATGTAGCTTTTTATACTCAAAGTTTTTTTTGATACAATTAAATCAGCAGGACATATTTTTTTCGATTTTCTTTGAATATTAAAATACAGATTTTTCCTAATTGGATTTTTTTTTTATTTTAAATTGAAAGATTTTTAAATCTGCTTTTCAAGAAACCAAAAAAAATTATAATTTATTAAGTTTGTTTTCATTAAATTTAGGTCAAAAAAATAATGATCAAACTAATGAAATCGTTAAAGTGTGCGTATGTATGTCATATTGGACATGCATAAACGAAGGTGGTATTGTATACACGAGTTGTGGTTTGATAAATATTTGTTGTGTATTAGATAAAATATTTGACAAAGAAATTCTTTTCTATTCGAAATTGATTAAGAAAAATTTTCCCCATACGATCCGTAAAAATTGGAATAAAAAGATAAAAAAATTTACGAAACAACGACTTCAAAAATCTAACGAAATTTTAAATACTAGCCTAATAAATCAAATCGATTCATCCAAACGCAAATTTAATCATTTAAGAAATGAAATTCCTTTTTTTTGTGGAAGACGAGGTGGAAAAGGTGAACTGTATCGTTGGCATGTAAGTAAAAATATTGTTTTTGTAGGCATATTTTAAGATAATCAACTTTTAGGCTGATATTTTAGAAA
Organism: Acarapis woodi; assembly: GCA_023170135.1. Taxonomy (NCBI): domain Eukaryota; kingdom Metazoa; phylum Arthropoda; class Arachnida; order Trombidiformes; family Tarsonemidae; genus Acarapis; species Acarapis woodi. The sequence goes on from BLXL01010992.1 coordinate 777, forward strand.
AGGAAAAGAATTTGTACATATGTGGTGGATCTTTGATAAGTAATGATTACGTTTTAACAGCAGCTCATTGCTTCACTAATTTGTAAGTTATTAATAAATTTATATGAAGCATTTAAATTTTTTTCTAAAAAATTAGATTGTTATTTTTGCATCTTTTTTTATTAATTTTGATAGTCACAATGAATCGCTTATTAAAGTACGTCTGGGAGACTATGATATAAGTAGAGATGATGAATTAGAATTGCCGTACGAAGAGATTTCGATTAAGAGAATAATAATCCATCCCAAAGTAAGTGGCTATTTTAATTTTTCTTGCGATTCAATTGTTCGATTTTAAAAACATATACTCAAATATTATTCATTACAAAAGATCATGAGTAAATTAAGATAAATTTAAAATACAAGAAGCATTTGACGTTTGAATTAAATTTGTGAGTGAAAAATTTAAATTAACCATTTTTTTTCGACTATAGTATTTTTTTGATTCTTTATTTCGAGTCGGTCAAAATTTTAAAACTTTTTTTAAATTATAAATACAGTAAAAATTATTTTATACATTATCATGATGCATTAAACAATAAAACAATATTTTATTTTATTATATATTTTCTTAATATCCAATAAAATTTATTATTACTTGAACAATTAAAAATTTTTAATGATTAATTGTAAAATTTTATAAAAAATTTTCGTCATTGAGATTTTCAAAGAATTTAATTATAAGAGAAATCGCATATCAAAGCATGATTTATATTTTTAAAAAATTCTTTTTTTATATTATATTTCGTAAAATCGAACAAAAATCAAAATTACATTTAAATGAATAAATAAATCTTTTTCAAAAGCAACTTTGACTTTAATATAAATTTTTATCGTTTTTTTCTTAATCAATAAAAGTTCTTAAATGATACATTGGACAATGATATTGCTTTGCTGCAATTAAATAAAATAGTGAAAACGAATTCAATAATCGAAAAGATTTGTTTACCCACAATTGAAATTCTAAAACTAATTTCATCTGATCTGAATAAGCTTGATTGTTTTGTGATTGGACATGGAAAGCTAAATGAAAGTAAGATTTTTGTTAAATATCCTTTTTTTTGTGATGATAGTCCAATAATGAAACTTAAGTTCCGAACATAATATTTATATTTCAATTTTGTATATTATTTTTTAATTTACAATACGATAGAATTCATCGTGTATTTTATTTCTTTATTTTATAATTAAGTATTCATTTCAAGAAATATTAAAAATCTATATATTATCAATAATTTTCGAACAATTACTCATTAAATTTGATTAAAAATTCAAAAAATTCTTGCACGTTACTGAGAATTTTTTCAATTTACAATTTAACTATATTAATGAAAAAACAAATAATTTAGAAATTTAGGTTTTAAAATCAAAAAGAAATTTAGGGCATTCTTTGATTGAATTGATTAATTTGTTTTGTAATTCAAAGCATTTCTTTTCAGCATCAAAAAATTATTCCTTTATTTTGAAACAAATAAAAGTTCATATATGGTCACTAAAAAAATGTGAAAAGGCAGTCCGACATTTATTTGGTTTTAACACACCATCAATAAATTCAATACTTTGTGCCGGTTCAAAAAATCGAGATGCTTGCTCAGGTATATTAAATTTCAAAATTAATTTATGATCAATTAAAAAATAATTTTATTTTCTAGGTGATGGAGGAAGTTCATTATTTTGCAGATTTGATTCTCGTTTCTATCAATTAGGAGTAGTTTCTTTTGGTGTGATAATTTTTGAATCTGCTAATTATTTTTATTTTCTTTAGTTTACATATCATTTTTCTCTCTTTTTAAATAGGTGTTGGTTGTGGCCGATCTGATAATATGCCTGGTGTATATTCAAGCCTTTTAGGAAACCTTGATTGGATTAAAAAAATTATTGATTCATGAATTAGTTACAATAATAAGTCAAAAAAATTGAATTTATTCTTCTTTCTTCATTGCGACTCTATGTTTCTCTGAAAAAATTAAAATTTGAATTGTGTACTCCCAAAAAATGCTCTGAAATTTATATATAAAGACATATATTAACAATTTATGTCTACTAAATATCAAATAATAAATTATAATTTTTGATATCAAACTTTAGTAAAATTTTCAATTGATAAGCGATATCTATCATAAAATATTTTGAAATCAAAGAATAGTTTCGTTTTCTATTTATCATGTTAAAATTAACTCTTTAATTTTATATTTATTTTATAAAAAATTTTGAGTTAAATTAACTTTCTGCTGATTATTATTATAATATTAAATATTCTTAACACGTAAAATATTAATTCAAGTACCATTCTAAGATACTAAAACAGTACGCTACGATTTTCATTATTGATTTAAATCATAATTATATCTTCTCATGATTGCTCATTTTTATTTATTTAATTTTAAGTTGATTATCATAGTTACATTCATATTCGAATAATATATGGATATTTTCATCAAGCTCACGTAAAATAATTTTAAATTTTGAAATATGAACAAATTTTGTGTAACCCAATTAGTGATTTTTAACATTTCAAAAGAAAAACTACCTTAAATTATTCATTTTTGCTTTTACTTGATGTGAACAAGAATTTCATAAATGAATATGAAAATGCTTCTTAAATCTTTAAATCTGTTTCAAAATAATTGATTCGAAAAGAATTCAATGATTTATGATAAATTGAGGGAATAAATTTTTCTTATATTTCTCGAGTTTTATTAACAAGTTTCGACAAATTTATTACAATGAAGTAAAAACTAGAGACTATTGTTAGTATATATTAGAGATAATAGGAATTTCTACACAATAAAAGTAATAGTGCTTTTAAATTAATAGGAATAGGTAATCTAGAATTGTGATTGATTTCTCTGGTAATCATAAGGTCAAATTAAAAAAAAAAAAATTAATTAAAATCTATTAATTAAATGTTTGAATTAATTGATTATCAAATTTTTCAATACTTTCTCTTAAGTAATTTATTTTTTCGATTTGGAAAATATCTAGCCATATATATTTCATAAATTATTACTCAAGTTGAAAAGCGATTCAGTAAAACATCCTTTAATCGTATTTTATTCTCTTATATATGGAAAAAAAAGACTTGAATTTCATTTAATCATCGCTGTCTTGTTTTATTATAATATAATTCTTTATCTTTTCCAACAGGATTTAATGTATTAAATTATAAATAATGTTTGTTTCTTTTCTTTTGAACACAATCATTAATTGTCTTGCAGTCTTTTTTAATAGTACATATTTTGTGACTTACTATGCTCTTTTCGATTAATTATCCTAATTAGTGTACAAAAGATTAATTCTGTATTGTCAAAGTATGTAAGCTTACATTTTTCAGAAGCACAAAAATTTTATTTCAGATATTTTTTAGTTTATATCAACGAATTAATGGAAAATGTATGTTTGTTTTGATAAACAATGGTCATATGCGCATATTAGTTCATTAATTTGTTCTCTTATTTTTTTTTTTTTTTGATACTTATACCATACATATTTTCATAGAAAAACACAAAACTCTAGAAATGTTATTTCGATTCCGAATAATTTCTAAAAATATTTTCGATGCACATACAATTCAAGCTCACTTTCTTTATTGAATTTCTATTTGAATCTATTTATTAGAATGTCAACAAAGATTTTTTGCCAACATAAACAATGTGAATAAAAAATTTAGATTCCATAATTTTTTTTTTGAAAATTTAATATTTTTAAAAAATTTTCGGCGATAAAACTTACGAAAAAAAATTGTTTTGTGCATTATTTTTTGCCACATGATTACATACTAAACTCATATTTTTTATGATTTGAAACATTTACAAATAGCATAACTTATAACAGAGAGTATCACCTTTATAATTATATAATTATACTATCAATTTTATTAAAATACGAATTTTCCTGATAAATCATGAAAAGAATTGTGAAAATTTCGAAAATTGATATTTTCAAAATTCATTTGTCGCTGCTATTTAATCCAAGATAAGATTTAAATTTGATTTATGTTTAGCTGAATCGTATAACTATTAGTCATAAAGTGATGAGTAACAATCATATCGAATTTCACATGCATCATTCTTCAGTATAATCAATGCAATTTCTTTCTAAATTGTCTGCTTTTAAATTGTCCAAACTATTTTTTCATATTAATTTATATATATTCAATTCATTTATGATTTTTTTGTCATCAATTTGATATTACCAATTTCTTTTTATCTGACTAACAGAAAAAAAAACAAGGGAAAAAAGAAATATTTTAGAATGTCGAATTGTCAGCATGATTTTGTGAATTAATATGTTTTCATTCAAACGGCAAAAAATTTTGATTAAATATACCAATTTTAAGTGCACTTGAAAGAAACTCTTTATATTTTTATTAAATATGATGAATAATGTGTATTATCAAATTTAATTTGAAACTTTTTCATTTATGCAGAATATATCAAACTTTTTATTCATAATATAAATAAGTTCATAAATTCTATGCATTTTCCGCAAGTCCACTCAAATTAGTCTCTCGTGTTTGACTTTTTGAAATCGCTTCAAAATGTCTCTAAGTCAATTTTGATTCTTATGGTTACTGTATTCTTTTTATACATTTCATCAAAAATCAAATGATCAATGGAAAAAAAAATAACAACTCACATTTCTTACTTTTTAATTTTTCATGCCTAGTAACTTTTGTGTAATTTTCTATGTAAGTGTTGCGAACTTTTAATTTTTCTCAAATTTTTTTGTCACTATTTAAGGACAACAAGCATTAATGATATATATGTATATATATTTTTTCATAATAAATCAAATTAAATTTACTTCGGCACTCTTAAACTTTTTTAATAAACTATTCTTAAATTTAACTGATTTATTTTCTATTCTACAAAGGCAGCAAAACATTTAAGGCGAAAAAAATTTTTTTTTTTTAAATCAGTGACTTTTTGTTTCGAAGAGAAATTTTACTTACCGATTTCCTGTGTGATCGCGCTTGCTCCCTTATTCAATTTTACTCTGACTACTTTATTTAAATGTTACAAATTTATCGGGGACTTATCATCAAACTGCGCTTAGTTGAATGCAAACTACGTAAAAGAATCTACCGGATACTTTTTCTTTTTTAAATTTCTAACATCAGTACTTAAACTGCCTTATAAGAGTAACCACTTGTGATTTTTCCTATTGAACAATCTTTGAATTTCATTTTATAAATCTGCTCTAGAAAGTTTTGTAATTGTTTATGTTGTCTCAGATGCGAATTTTTATCCACGATTTCATGCAGTTGTAGTCTAATTTTTTTAATTTTAGATCTTCTAATCACGCCAGCTACTTTTGAAAGAAAATTATTTTTTAATTAGAATACACTTATTGTTTGTACAGTCTATCAAATTTTTTAAAATTCGCTGCGATTTTTAAATTTTTTTACTTAATCTTGTGCTGGAACATTTTTATTGAAAATTTCTCCGAATTCTTAAGATCTCAAACTCTTAAATTAAATAAGTCAACTTATATATTTTAAATTAAATTCGTGAATTTGTAAATATTTAGAATCATGTATTCGCTCAGCAAATGTAATCTAAAAAGTGAAAATAAATTAACAAGATTTTTTTTGCTTATTTAAGTGAATTTTCTAATACATTAACTAATAAAAAAGTTTTTAAGTGATTTATCGTTCGCTAAGTTATTTTTTTAATTTTTAAATTGTCTATTCTTATGTTATCTGATTTGATTTAAAATTTTGAAAATTTTTACTTTGATTCTATTCCCGTGAAATATTTTTTAAACATATAATTATAATTTTGATATTTTGTTTTCAATTTTTAAGGATTATTTTCTATATTTATGACAAAATGGTAATTTGAAACCATATATTTTTAGAACTGAATTTATTATTAATACAATTTTTATTATAATTAGAAAATCTCAATATTGAAAAATTATTTCTCAACTAAAATTACATGTGTAAAATAATCTTGCATTTTTAATTCATTTCATATCAATTATGTCTTAATTAATTCTATTGAATATATTTTGTGAATTTTCCGCCAAGTTTTTGCATTGAATCAGATTTCGTTCAATTCAGTTAAAAATCAATATTCAAAATTTTAAGCAATATAATTTCAATAGTTCAGTGGTTGTCTTTTAAGTGATTTTTTTCTGAAGTTTCTTTTTACATCTTTAATACAATCAAAATAATTTTTATCAATTTTTAAACTTTTTATCACTTATTTGAAAAAAAATTGTCATCAATTTTCTAAAGATCAAAAAGTCTTGTGCGAATCAATATTGTTTATTTTATATTTACTGTAATATTTTTAATAATACAAATTAAATTTTGGAAAAAAATGGATCAACCATTCAACAAATCAATTAACGAAACTGAAGAACTTTATCACTTTTACAAGGTAATTTTTTGCAAAATTTTCAGCTCTCTTTAAAAGATACTTTACAAGTTTTTATTTCAGAAATCAAAATTTTTACGTTTTATTCAACAAGAATATTATCTTGTTTTAAAAATAATAAATAAGCCAATAAAAGTTAGAAAAATAATAATTAATTTTCTTTGTTTTTAAAACAATTAAAGTGCACAATTTTTCAACAATAAATTTCTATTAGGGAATTCGAGCTTTTCATAAACAACAAAATAATTAAATATGGTTATTCCATTTAATTATCATTAAAATTTGGAAAAAAGAATTATCAACAAATAACAAAATTTATCTAAAAAAAATCAATTCAATAAAGTAAAATTATGGACAAAAAAAATTTCTAAAAACAAAGTGATTGAGATAATGATGTTAAACTAATGTAGTTCAAAAAAATGTCTAGACGTCGCCTAGTAAAATATGTTTTACGACGATCATTATTCAAACCATATAAATACAGTAGCATTCAAGCGTGCAAATAATTTCTCGTATGTAGTTTATCACTTGTTTCTATTGGCTTTAGATTTGGCGCTAATATAAAGAGCCTAAATTAAAATAAATCGATTAGGTCCACTCTTATTGCTCGTCTGATCGTAAATTTTGCGCAGATTAGTGTGAGAAAAGATAAAAAAATTAATATTAAAAAATGATTAATTTTAATAACCTATAAATTTATGAAATATACTTGTTTGTAGAAATTATATTAAATTAAAGAGATCTGAATCCATAAATTTCAATTCAAATGATAAATCGAAATAGGAAATATTTTTTTGCTATTTCGATAATATATTTACATATTTAAAAAAAAAGTGAGAAGTGAGCCAAAATATACGCATTTAAAATGAACATATACATATATGTAAAAGTATGTATAAAAGTATGCGTTTAATCTTTTGTCTGTTTAGCATGAACAAATTTTGGTGACAAGCTAAACACTAAATTAAATTAAATTAAGATAGGGCAATTTGATAGAAATTCTGTTTTAGTTTACAAATTCAAAACTGTTTTTTATGCACCCATTGATAAACGCTAGTGAACTAACTAAAACAAATTAATGATAATAAATCATTTATGAGTTAGATTATGAAAATTTGTCTTTCGAACAAATTCTCATTTAAAGTTAGGTTAAGTAACATTCTTAATTCAAAACAACTCATAACCTCTGCTCTTTTTAATTTTACTTTGCTAAATTTTTTTTATAAAGTCTTAAGAAATATTCATTTGTACATTTTTAGGTTTGAAAAATTTCATCATTCTATAAAATACGTCCTTTGATAATATCATAATTTATTTGATTTATATTGTATATATTGTTAGAAATTAATTATAACATTAAATCTAGAGACGAAAAAGTATTTGCAGTTTATATATTTGATTATATTAATTTAATCGACAATTATTGAAAACTAAAAGAATAAACTAAAATAATGAAATTAGAAAATTTAAAATGACATACTATAGATAAAAATTATGATACTTTAAGATATTTCTTTTAATTTTATCTCTAGAATGTCTAAATTGTTTCAATGGTCATTTGTCTATAAATTATATATTATTGAAAAATTTTTGGAAAAGATTATTCAACGATCAAAATCAAAAATCACTTGATCAATTTTTTATACAAGTTCCTGATTTGATATTAATATTTTACAATTAATTCATAAATAATTTTATTATAAATGCATTTCTATATTCCATATTCGCCCTTTTGTCGATAATTCTTCGACTTGAACTTAAAAATTAAAATCAATGGGACGAATTTCCCAGATTAAAATTTAAATTTTAACATATTTATGTGTAACGCTTATAAAGAAATATTGAATGCTTCTGAAATTATTTTCAAAAATTATCTAGCATTTTGAATTTTATTTTTTTATTTAAGAAAGCCTAAAAATTTTTTTATAATGCTCATAAAGTTTCCTTAACTGGTCATTAGGGTTAAAAAAAAACTATAAATCTAAATGGTGATTAAATATTTGATTTTTTTATGCTGATTTTTTATTTTTAAATTAATTTCATTTTTTCATTTGTTGGATTGCTTTCTACATAAACTACTTAAAATTTTATAATTCAATAGTCTAATTTCATTTCCTTTTAGCCTATTCACTATAAAATTCTGATACATAGTATCAATCTTTAATAGTTTTCAATTTAACAAACCATTAAACTAGCAAATTCTTGATATTTGTAATAATTTGTATTATGTTAAAATTGTGTCTGCCCATACTGATTATGGCCTGACCACATTATAATTATAGACATGCATTACAAATATCAAAAGAGTATAAATGGTTTTAAAAATTATTTAAAAATAATAGTCGAATTAAAATTTCTAGATAAATAGCGAAAAAGTGGGATTTCCGACTTATCTAAAAAGATAGTCTATCTAGGCTTAATAGTTTGTCTGAGAATGCAGACCACATAATAAATTTTTTCTTGATTGTTTGAGAATCGGTTTGGATGTTTTTCAAAGTTTTTCTAAAAGTGATATTGAGAAAAAATTCAAATTATAAAAATGTAAATAAAAAAATGTAAGCAATTATTAANNATATTTAAAAGACATTTTTTATGCAGAAATTATTTTGAATGTTAAAAAAATAAGAATGATAAAAATTTTTTATTTTTTTTAAATACTTACAAAGCTTAATGTTATTTTCCATGTTAGGTCGATGGAAACAGAAACTAATCCGACTAAAAGATCTAATTTGAGCAAAAAAAGGTGAAATTTAGTTGCTTGAATAAGTAATTTAGATGTTGAATTATGATAAATTTTCTCGAAATCCATTATAAAAAACTGCATCAGTTTTACATAATTGAAAAGATCTAAACTATTGAAATTCAGGAAAAGAAATATAGGGTCGAAATTTATTTATTTTTTATTTTAAAATGATTTAAAAAAATTATCTCTATTTGAATTTGTATGATTTTAGTAGAATAAATGATAAACTATGCTTTTCGATACATATGTATCGAAAAATTCGATTTATATTATTGCCCACTATAATTTAATACCAAAGCATAAATTATTTTAAAATCAAAACACTCATGATTTTTAAGATATGTAAAAAAAAATCTATATGATTGACTATTTCGTTTCATATTTAAACTTTATTAAGTATATTCACTATTCACATATTTAAATTAAAGCAAAACAAAATTAAATCTTGTGATTTATTTATTATAATAGAAAGCATTTCACTAAAAAGGTGAACATTTTTTATTTGTTCTTCCAGTTATAATTCAATTTTTAAGTCTTAACTCACCACTGTAGGCCAAATGTTTGATAAAATAATTCATTCGTGGTTTTCGCCGTTTGTTACATGCCAAAGTGAGTAGGACTAGAGAATTGCCAACGATGATAAAAATTAATAATATTACCAAGAATATGAGTTGCTCTTTCTATACGAATATGGCAAAGAAAAATTTTTAGCACAAAACATTCAATTCAAAACATCTATTAAAAAAATTTTTAATGAAATAATTGAAAATTATTATATTCATAACAAGATATTATTTAAAATTTAATATAATTTAATTTTTTGTTCAAAACAAAATAATATTTATCTTTCAAAATGAATGACATTTCTATTGAGCTTTTTTGAAAACTGTAACGAATAGAAAATTGTAAATTTATAAAATTTATGAAATATTTTAAAAAAGTAAATGAAAATAAGAGTCTTGAAAATTTTTAAAATTTAAAAATATATATCGATTTTGTTAAACTATTTGGTTCTAAATTTTTAATTCGAAAAATATAATTAGATGAGATATTTTATAAAAGACTGCGAAATTAAGATTTTTTTAGTGTATATATGCGACACATCTTTTTGTTATTCCTCCTAAAATTTTCTACAAAAAAAATTTAGTCGTGATGTAATTTTTAAATAAGATTTTTCTAATAAAATTTATTTAAAATTATTAAATATAGAATAAAAAAGATTGATATACGAATTATATAATAAAATTAGAATATAAAAAATTGTAACCATGATCTTATTTTGAGTTTATCGAGTTATTCAATTTTGCTATTCCTGACAAATCAATTTTTTAAAATTTTCAGAATAAAATATGAGCTAATTTCTTAATTTTAATCACGTAAATAATAAATGGAATGTCAATTTGCGGATATAAGTTTAATATTTAATTACTATTAAATTCTAAAGTATTTCAATTATAATTTTTTTTTGAGATTTTATTGTATTTAAAAATCGAGTTTAATATGCTCATGTTTAAGTGTGAAACGATTATTAGCTACAGCCAATAATATCGCTTTCAAATTCACTTCCTTTTTGACATATATCAATGTTGTTCGTTATTTTTATACATTTAAAATATTTTTTAATCCAGAGAATAAATCTATCTACATTTATCTTAATAATTGCTTACATTTTTTTATTTACATTTATAATTTGAATTTTTTCTCAATATCACTTTTAGAAAAACTTTGAAAAACATCCAAACCGATTCTCAAACAATCAAGAAAAA